>CAJFCZ010000235.1:0-19038 GCA_904066245.1 Eimeria sp. OTU-Y
TAATAAGAATATATACATTGTGGCGTTAAGCCGCCTATGAGCTGTTTTCCCTAATTTGGGGAATATGGCGCACCGCATACTTCGCTTGGAGACGGGCCTTGGCTTGGACAGAGGCTGTAATGCCGCGGCACTACAATCTAGCGCTTCCGGAACCCCTGCAGAGCTCTTAGACGTTAGCAAATAAGTAAAAGATCCTTTACAAGGAAATTAGGTCGATGAGTAGAAGAAACAACGCATATTTGATAGACGTGCTCGCAACCCCCCTTAGGATGGGGCTGGCTAGGGTGCTGGATCTGCTTACGAGGCGCTGACCCCTAAGGGGTCAGCGACCAGGGCTAAGACTTAAATCTTTGTGCTTTTTGATATCTTTAAGAGACTTACATTTGATTTAAGGTTTTAAACGGATCTCCGTTGTCTTTTATCAGATGTGCGCTGAGTACAGCGTAGCAGGTACAGGTGTGCACCTTGTTACCATATACGCTTAATCGTAGTAACGGCTTAGCGAAGGAGGTGTTCACTACATTTGGGGGCTGCTCCGGGATCTCTAACCCGAAAACTCCCGCATTCGATGTTGGCTCCGCACCTACAGACCTTATTGGGTAGGCTCGCTGAAGGATCTTAACGACTAGAGATAGGTGCGCCCATGCAAGTACAATACGGCAAACTCGTAGGTGAGAGATTAAGACTGAATATTGAGCTGCAGAGAACCTCAGGACACATGTTGGTAAGCGAAATCGGACCAGACGACGAAGGAACCACAATAATATCGCTTGAGCGAAGTCCTCCACAGAGACCAGGGAGCCTTTTCCAGTCACAGAAGATCAGCCACTCCCCCCAAGCTGCAGCCTCTAATCAGGGCATAGGATATTATGCAGGGAACCAGGGACCACAGGCAGCCACTCACTACCGTACACACGAGGTTAAGTTAGCCTAGGAAGATGGGGATACTATGAAAACGTTCCTACAGTCAGTGGAGATAGAACACGAGGCAGCAGGCATACCCCATGAAGTATGTGGACATGAGATCCCAAGAAACTTAGTATGCAATGCCGTTGATTATTGGTACCACCTACGTGCATCCCGAGTAGATGCGGCCGACGGAAGAATTGATTACCCGACTAGCCAATATACCGTGGAATGGGGATTCGGTACGATATGCAGCAGATTTTTCGCTGGAATTGAGCCAGGGTGAAGCACTAACTCTAGAAGACATTTAAACCCAATTTTCCCGATGATATTCTTTTTGCTCCAACAAATCATGGTACTAGAGCCTTTGAGACCTGACAGAAAGCTGCAAAGGCTTTGAAGGAAGTCGTAGGAACCAGAGTGGGAGCGCCAGAAGACGCGAGGCAATGCAGAATAATGATACAACAGGTGTGACAACGTGGGGGGACATACTGCGATGAAAAACAAGAAGGCGAAAAAAAGGCACCTACCCCAGTTCGACGTGACCCGCGGGACAGCGGTTGTATTGAATGCAGGGGCAAGGGGCACACACAGCGGGGGTGTCCATCACGTAACGTGACCATACAGCGGACAGAAGAGACACGCAAGAAGTGTGGGAACATGCGTCACTACGCTAGAGACTGCACTACGCAGGATCGAAGAAGCAGGGAGGCAAGGGAAGGGCCAAGCAGACAGCCAACGTACTCTGGAAAGAATAGGACGGAGCGTTTAAACGGGAAATCCTAGACGCTAGGGGAGACGGATGTACTAGGCAGATGAATCGCAGTAAAGGGGTGATGTGCGCAGTAGCCGCAGGACCTAATGCCATTCCAGTCTCCCCCGAGTGGGAGAGGAAGCTGAGGGGTGCGAGTGATATTTCTAAGACAGGGCCTGAGGCAACAGAAAAGTGTCGGCTGCCGTTAGCGGAGCAGCGTAAGACGAAGTCGGCGGGGGAGCTACGAGAAGAGACTGGGCGTACTCTCGACAACAGCTGCAATGAGTGTGAAGTGGTGCCAGAAGAGGGCCATGAGCAAGGGGGACATGATATAGAATCCCCATGGTGGCGCGGTATCTGTGAAAGAGGAGATCAGACTAAGGGGGAGTGTATTGTGTACCGTGGGATCTACACCAGTCCTACGAGCAGATGTGGCTGGGCGTCAGTGTGAGGCGCTCTTAGATACAGGAGTCGCGAAAAGTTGGTTTGTCCTCAGACTGTTGGCTGCTTGGAGCTTAAGGTGCAGCGATTGGTAGGGGCTCGTATGTTCACGACAACCAACGGGGAACAGCTGCGTATTGATCGTGTAGTAATACGATTAACGATGTGATGCGGACAAGCGCGGTTCCTGGGAGATTTTGTATTTGGGGCTGTTCCACATGATGTAGTGCTGGGGCTGGACTTGTTGACTGAGGGCAAGGTTGCGTGGTATTTCCAGTCTGATAAGCTCAGAACCTACCTGGATGGCAGGTGGTGAGAGACACCTATAGTTCGAACTGCCGCAGAGAATTCCAAGGGTATCAGAAATACAGAAGTGCGTACGAAGACCCCACAAAGCAAGCAGATGATCTATTAGCAAAGCAATTGGGACGCATGTCCTCGGAGGAGGCTGCCGCATTACTACGCCGTATAAGTCATATAATAAAGCTGGACAGATGCTGGCAATCGACTCTTTGGTTCAGCAGGCAGTGGTCAATTCGAAGACTCTCACTGAACCAGTGGAAGGGCAGAACCTCATATTGGCCTTGCCAGAAGTGGGGGAGACAGAAGCATGCTGGCTCGCAGATGACCGGCAAGGGGCTTTGTGTTGTGCTCTGATCTAGCATACTAACACCTACATAAGACAGAACAGTTCCCAAGTTCCTGCTGCCCCAACGACTGAGGACGAGGACGAGCCGCCCCCGCGGCCTAAGACCGAGCTTGAATATGCCTATTTCGACCAGTGGTTGGAATCAGGAGGAAAGCGGGATACGCGGCTGGAGATACTAGAGGCGTTGCGTACCCATAGAGAGGTATTCCCTGACACCCTTCCCATAGGCCTCCCGCCGAAGCGGCCATATTATATATACTACTGGTGCCGGGGAAAGTGCCTACAAAGTCTGCCATATACTGCATGACACCAGGTCAGCTCAAGTATCATAAGCAGCAGCTAGCTAAGCTGTCAGCTCATGGGTGGATTGGGCTTCCTTATTAACCTATATGTGCCCCCACGATCATGGTAGATAAGAGGGATGATGGTTCAGGCGAGCGGAAGATGCAAATGCTAGTCAACTGTCAAGAGCTGAATGCTCTCACGATAGCTCCTGATTTCCCGCTGCCCCCTATTCAAGCTGTCCTGGTGCAAGTTTGCGAAGCTGGAGCGCACATACTTGGGGTGTGCAATAAGCGCGGAAGGCATTAAACCTGCTAAAGATAAAATAGAGTCCATCCCGGCATGGCCAGAGGTGCTGACGCACGAGACCCAAGTGCGTCAGTTCCTTGGCACAGTCAATTATTGCCGCATGTTTATGGAACCTGAATACGCGGAGGTGCACGTCCTCTCGTCGGCTTTGCTCGTACGGAAGTCGCATTTCAATGGACAGGGCTTCACAAGCAAGCGGTACATAAGCTTAAGGAGCGTATCTTTGATTATACTACCTTACTGGTTCCCGGCACCTCTCAGCCTTTTACACTATAAACAGATGCCTCAGGATACGCAGTAGGGGCGGTTTTGGAGCAAGTCGGCAAGCCGGTCGGGCTCCACAGTCAAGCCGTGAACTCAGCTCAGCAGAAATATTCGATCTATGATCAAGAGCTTTTGGCTTTGATCACCGCTCTAGAGAAGCAGTCCCACCTGTTGAGAGCTGCGAAGGTTGCAGCTCACACGGAATATCAAGCTTTCATCCATTTATAACAGCTCAAGGCATCCAAACCTTTACTTGGACGTACAGCCCGGTGCTTAGACTTCCTTGCTGAGCTTCCCAATCTCACCACTGCACATCTACAAGGTACGCGAAATCAACCGGCAGACGCGTTGTATCGACTGCCTTGCCACCCTACACCACGTCAACAAATCGCTCGCGATGAGCACACGACCCGTTTCCAACGTCCACCAACGCCAATTGTGCCAGCAGTGGAAAGTACGGACAGGGATCATAACACCAGGTGACGACCAACTAACTACCGGAGTTGACAGGCATTCGTTCACGGACACGAAGGAATCGCCATAAACCCTCGTCGACTCCTGTTTCGACGCCTGACCCAGACCCCGACACATGGCAACCTACGGCAGAGACTCAGGAGAAGACAGGTTCTCCTAACATACTTGACTGGGTGGCGGACTATTCTAAGTGCTCAGTTTTCGCGACCCCAACAAGGCCGCGGTCCACCAAGCCGGTGAAGCGATTCAGTTCAAACTCCCCAACCGGCGACATACCTTCCGTTTTGCCACCGCTTTTTTACTCATCTGCATACACGTCATCTGGCGAATCTGTGTTCCGCATCTCCCGGAGTTCCTCACTCATGTTCTGTATGCGCAACAAGATCGCGTGTCATCCCGTCATCGCTGCCAGAAGAAGACCTTTCTGTCGTTGAGCAGACACGATTATTGGCCTGGCATGCGAGCCTACACTACTGCATATCTGGAGTCATGCACGCACTGTCGTGCCTTTAAATCACTGAACCAGAAGCACGCCGGGCTCCTACAACAGCTGTTGATTCCCTCACGCAGGTGGAGTCACGTCAGCCTTGCCTTCATTACCGATCTGCCTCTCACTAGCACTGGTCATGACTCTACTCTGGTGCTTGCCGATTCCACATGGCATTTACTGCAGGAGAAGCGCCAAGCCCCGTTCCAAGACAGCAGTGAGCCCCACATGTTGAAATTGAAGTAGGGGACCAAACAGTGGCATCAGTAGCAGAGTCGTAGTGCCAACTAATAGTGAGTAAGGTTGCAGCTGCTTGCTGTTGCTTCCGATGTAAACCCGCTCCGTATCGGCTAGGAAGTGACGCTAGCACCTCGCTAGCATAAACTCGAGCCTGATGAAGTATAGAGTTACAGGGATGAAGTGTGGCAGGCATCTCTTTCGACCCGATGACTACAGCTCACTTTGCGTGAGGGCCGGGAAGTTTCCCTGATATTTTGTTTGCTCTGCTGGCGGCGTTGCCCAAAACCCTGTTTTCCCAATTCACTAGCCCGCTGCACGCTTCTGCAATATTTAACTATATGACAGTGTTTACTGCAAAGAGATACGACGTTCGCTACACCCTCCCGGATTTCCTGGTACAGGACGCGTTGGCTGTTTTCTGGTATCCTCTCTACCCCGCCAGTGTGACACTCACAGCCACAATATTGATGGGTCATTACCGAGTCCGTTGTCTTGCTCGTTTCACAACCACCGCGCTGTAATACCCCAAGGCAAACATGATCACCGGTGCTAACGTAGCAGGCCTCCCAGCCCTTAATGTTAGGTTGCCCGCTCGCACACCAGTCGCGGACCCTTCTGCTGAAAGCAGCTGCAACGAGGGTCCTCATCCCTACCTGAGGACTGTTGTCAGCTGCAGTGAAGCCATAAGACTTTGATGAGGCATACCGAAAAGCAAGTCAACTACCCTCGCACCACCAGGTGACCTGAGCGCAGGGCGACGTCCCCTTTACCTGGTGCGGAGACGAGACTGCATCGCACTAGCAGCACTGCAGCTTACTGCCACTAGTAATGCCAGGCAGCCGCGGAAACAGGCACAAACAGGCCTCCTTAACTGGAATCACAAAAACTGTATTTGTTAAACACTTATTTGGCGTTCAATATACCGCACAAGTAGAAATACAGATATTACCTTAAGAAGGGACCATGGTAGACAACGCAGCATGCAAGCACACCCAAGGCTTCTATCGATGCATGCATTGGTACGCTAGACAATTGCTCGACACCTAATGGGATTTTAATAGCCAATATTCACACAATTATCGTCACACCCACACACTTCTGATATGCCCTACGCGAGCACCGTCTCATGCGCCCGGTGATGTGCGCATGCATTTCCCCCAGCTCTACTTAATCCTAGGTATACGACGTTTCTTTATACTTACTTGAAAAATCTTGTTCACGTATTTATGTTGCACTGTGCTACTTCCCGCCGTGACCTCACCGGAGGCAACTTCATGTACCAGCGGCACCCGCTACAGTATGACAGGTTGGGGCTGAACTGCGCGGCAGCTGCATGCGGGAGCAAACCTTACAGTTGGTCCTTCGGAAACGAGCAGATAAAGTTTGAGTGCGATGTTTATTTATCCCCCTTTACTACAGGGAAAGCGAGCTCATTCCTAGGGCTGGACCAAAAATGTGCCAAGAGCGCATGCAAAGTATTTGGGGGCTGCTCGTGATTACCTCCCAGTAGGTAAAACATCCCTGTTGCCCCTTTTTCTCCCTTCTTACCAGAGAATTCAAAAGATAAGTTCCAATCCTGTGGGCCAGGGGCCGCTTGAACGTCGCCTTCATATTCACGTGAGTAGGCAAAAAAGCGAAAATGGCGGAGGCATTCGAGCGCTTTAAGCGCTTTGAATACAGACAAAACAGTAACCTTGTCTTACAACGCGACCCTTACCTGACGGGAGCCCCTGGTGGGGCTCACCAGGGGGAGCCCACTGGCGAACCCGAAACTCTTGCGGGGAGGAAGCTCTACCCGATGGGTGACAAGGCGGAGCGGGGACTGAAAAAGGAGGAGAAGGAGAAGATTGGAAAGAGAAGGAGCAAACTGAAAGAAGGGGGGGTCGCTAAAAGGAGCAAACTGGTAAGAACGGGGCCCTTTCTGCGATTCTAGTTTACGTGTACGAGCTCGAGATCACAGTGACAGGGCTCTCTCTGTAGGGTTAGCTTTACTGGTATTAGTCTCTTGCATTATGGCCTGTGCTGTGCCTTTCTTTGCTGTTGTTTGAATGGAACATGCGCTAAACTGGTGCGGATCCGGCTGACGGTAAGGTGTAGGGGATGCTGCAGTGACCTGCACAGCGATGGCATTTGCTGCCGTTTTGTACCTCTCTGCTCTTCACAGGATATCAAGAAAGGTGCTACGGTGCTTGATGCCGATGTGACGGAGAATTGTTTTTACCGCCCAACCACTCGCGTCACCAGCCAGGTGTACGAACAGCTGCTCGTGGTTCTGCAACAGCAGTTGGGCGACCAGCCGGACGAAGTGCTGCGCGGCGCCGCCGATGAGGTGCTGCAGGTTTTGAAGGAGGACGGGCTTAAAGAGGGGGAGAGGAAACGAGGCATAGAAGGAGTTCTGGGTCCCATTACCCAAGAACGGTTCACAAAATTGTTTCAGCTTTCAAAGAGTATCACGGACTTTATGGGCGCAGATCAAGACAAAGACGAAGCAGGTACACCACCCTTGTGCTTTTTCAAGTTCTTTTGATTCCTAAGATACTGTTACGTGCTTTGCTAGTGATTAATGAACGTTGAAATTACCATTGTAGGGTTATTTTTCTTTTTGCTGCATCACTACGTAACCACTGATGGCATGCACTTAATTTCTTTTTATTCGATACACACAACCATAGCAGTTTTGTTGGGACTGACTGTCCTAATTACTGTGTTTTCTGGACTGCCTGTATAGCAGTGGTGCTGGAAGGTACAGCAGTAATAGCAGCAGAAGCACCATCGCTCGGCGTACTACAGGCCTTGATCGTTGGCCTTGCTTCATACCTGTGTGTATATCCGCCGTGCATTTGCAACGGACGGTTTTCGAATCAATGCAAATTCATTTATGCGCCTAGGGTTTCAATAAGGTGCAAGTATGGTTATCGCTGACTTTGGGCAATCTGCGTCTGCACATGGTAGCGATTTGTTGACTTACCTGCGAGCTGATTGGCCGCCGATTATCACATGTATGTGCACAGGGGAGCCTGACACGACAGCAGGCGTTGCGGTGGTGTTTGATGAGGAAGATGAAGAAGAGGATGACTACGGATATTCCGATATGGAAGCTGAGGGAGAAGACGAGGACGATGAGGAAACGGAAGAACAGGAGGAAAAGGAGAAAACATACTTAGCGGCCAAGAACCTCGATGAGGAGGAGGTAGACAACGCAGAATCAGCATACTCCGTAGATGTTTCGAAGATTGATCCGCATTGGCTGCAGCGAGAGCTGAACGCCGTCTTCTCGGACCCAAATCAGGCTGTAGCGACGGAGAAGGAAATCTTGTCTATTCTCCCGATCCCGGATATTCAGGAGTGTGAGAACAAGTTGGTGCTTATTCTGAAGTACGAGAACTTCGAACTCGCCAAAAAGATACTCAAAAATAGATGGAAACTGTTCTATTGCATTCGGTTGGGGCAGGCGCAGACTACAGAGGAGAAGGATGACATTCGGGAGGAAATGAAGAATACCCAAGAAGGACAGGAGGTCCTTGAGCTGCTAGATACACTCACCTCACGCCGTAATAAAGAAAAGGAGGTCACCCTAAATGTCCGCAAAGAGGCAGCAACGCTTGCCGCCAAGGCCCAGGTATGCTGCAACCAAACCCATCACATGCAGATTCAGGGCACATCATTGGGTAGGGTAGGTTAGAGTTGTCATTAAGACTTTGGATGTGAGATGGCTTCTTATTATTCGTCACGCATTGAAGAGACACTTCCTACCTCCTACATCTTCTGCGGCCAAGTGCAAAAGATACCCAGGCGCGTCCTGTCTACATTTTAATATAGCGCACACCATGCTGCCATGCTGTCCTGTTTTACAGGCTCGCGACGCGTCTCTGCGAGCTGCAGAAGCGGACGACGACGCCACGGCTTTGGGAGGAGGCGCCCATGGTACACCTGGGGGACCTGGGGCCTTCACTAGCCAAGTTGCCCAGCGCAAGCCGACCGGCTCTGTTGACTTGCAAAGCATTGCCTTTCAGCAGGGCAGCCATTTAATGGCAAATGCCAAGGTCAAGCTACCAGATGGGACTCAGAGGATCGAGACGAAGGTCAGCTTTAGTACACGCGCTTATTCGAGATGCTGCATGCGCACGAGTCAATAGAGGCAGTGCAGAATACGCCAACAATATTTCTGGCCTGCATCCTGCACGATGATCACTGATGTAGAGCCCGTGCATCCCTGCTTGATCTCGCCCGTTCTTCCCTGCCGTAGCATAGCTGTGTTCGCGTTTAGTTCTGGCGGTGAAGAGGCGAATGCCAATTCGTCTGTGTGGGATTTTTCAGAGCTACGACGAAGTGGTGGTTCCGGCTTTGAAGCGGCCAGTTGAGAAGTCAGAGGGTTTGAGGGCAGTATCTACGATGCCAGAGTGGTGTCAGCCGGCCTTCACCGGCGCAGGAATAGAGCGGTTGAATACCCTGCAGTCAAAAGTGTACGATATTGCCTTTAACGCGTACGAGGAGAATCTTCTACTTTGTGCCCCCACCGGGGCAGGCAAGACGAACGTGGCCATGCTGGCCATGCTGAACGTGATAGGACAGTACAGGAACGCTTCCACAGGAGCCATTGATCTGAAGGGATTCAAAATTATCTACATATCGCCCATGAAGGCACTGGTGGCAGAGCAAGTCCAGGCGTTCTCGCAGCGGCTGCAGCCGTTTGGAATTTCAGTCCGTGAGCTTACTGGAGACGCGAACCTGACAAGAGAGAAGATTGAAGAAACTCAGGTCATTGTCACAACGCCTGAAAAATGGGATATAATCACCAGGAAGGCTGGAGAGAGGGCGTATACCCAACTTGTCCGCCTTGTGATCATCGACGAGATCCATTTGCTTCACGACACTAGAGGGCCCGTGCTGGAAGCTATAGTTGCACGTACCATCCGTCAGATTGAAATGTCTCAAGAGCACATCAGGCTAGTTGGGCTTTCCGCGACGCTACCCAACTACGAAGACGTTGCGGTCTTCCTGAGGGTCAGGCCAGAAAAAGGGCTGTTTGTCTTCGGCAACCACTACCGTCCTGTGCCACTCAAACAGACTTACGTAGGTATAAAAGACAAGAAGGCCATCCGGCGATACAACACAATGAACGACGTCACTTACGAGAAGGTACGCCACTGGGTAGTATTTCATGTGCCTCTTTTGAAGGGTCCGATCAAACGAGTGACCGTGCACAGGATTATCCATTGTCATATGCGTGGTTCCAGCAGTTTTTGGATGGATAAGCGACTTGTGATTGGAGAAGCCGGCTTTGCCGCTACTATTGCGATCATACCTCGAGTCCACATGCCCTACCGCCTTCCGATGTATTTCATGTGGGGATGATGCTTGCGTTCTCAGGTTCTGGAGTGCGCTGGGAGGAACCAAGTGCTGATCTTTGTACACAGCCGCAAAGAAACGGTAAAGACGGCGAAGTTTATTTGCGACGCAGCCTTGCAAAAGGACACGTTGCCTCGCTTCCTACAGAACTTCTCAGCTAGTCGGGAGATTTTGCAGGCTGAGGCGGAGGCCGTTAAAACACAGGACCTGAAAGACTTGTTGCCATACGGCTTCGCAGTTCATCATGCAGGGCTCCCCAGGACAGACAGAAAGCTCGTGGAGGATCTGTTTGCAGATAGGCACATTCAGGTGCTCGTTTCCACGGCCACTCTTGCTTGGGGTGTAAACCTTCCGGCCCACACCGTCATCATCAAAGGTTAGTGCTTTTGTGTTTTGAAGCAAATACCGAGCTTCGGAGCACATCTTATAGTGCAGCGGAGGCAGACAAAATGCTCGCTGGTTGATCTGCTCTGCAAGGACCTTCTCAGCATTTGGCGTTGACACGGAGGCGTGTTCGAAGGCACGTGCATATGGGCGCTCAGATTGGAGCCTTTGCTATCTGCGCGCTCGCAATTCTTGCAGTGTAGTCGTAATCAATCATTAGGCTATCTAAGGACGGTCCTTACTCCAGATGTAGATCTGATGCGCTTGCATCTGCGGTACAGGGACGCAAGTGTATCTTCCGGAAAAGGGCGCATGGTCGGAGTTATCGCCGATGGATATTCTACAGATGATGGGGCGAGCTGGGCGACCCCAGTACGACACTGGTGGCCACGCTGTCTTGATTACCCAGCATAGTGAACTACAGTTCTACCTCTCTCTCAACAACCAGCAGCTGCCCATCGAGTCGCAGATGATCCAGTGTCTACCTGACATGCTCAACGCAGAAATCGTTCTTGGTCAGTTGTGGCGACACGTTGATGCGCAGTTTGACGAATAAACGAATGCCTATCCATTGTTTTTGGCATCCGGTTGTATCTGTCGCGTGTGTCGAGTGCGCGAAGATGGGGCGCGTTTGCTCGCTGTCTAAGATCAATACAAGTCTATGAAGGAGCGCAGCAGGCAGAGGGCTAGTGATTAAGTGACCGTTATACTTAAGCACTTGAATAACGTGGTCTTGCGGCCATCTGCGTTTGTGTATCAGGATCCGTAAGAAGCAGGGAAGATGCTGTGCACTGGCTTGGCTATACCTACCTTTACGTGAGGATGCTGAAGGCACCGTCGCTATACGGTATCCCACCGGACATGATAGTGGGTGACAAGCTTCTTGAGCAGTACTGCATTAACCTTGCGGATTCCGCTCTCAAGACATTGGATAGGCACTTTCTCATCAAGTACGATAAAAGGACGGGGACCATTCACGTTACGGCAATGGGAAGAGTGGCAAGCCACTACTACATCAAGCATGCAACTATTGCAGTGTACAATGAACATCTAAAGCCAACTCTTTCGGACATCGAGCTGCTGCGTCTGTTCTCCCTTTCTTCTGAGTTTAAATACATGCCAGTTAGGGAAGAGGAGAAACTGGAGTTGCAGAGGCTGATGGAGAGGGTACCTATTCCCGTGAAGGGTTCGCCTGATGAGCCGTCTTCGAAGATCAATGTTCTACTGCAGGCATATATAAGCAAGCTTAAGCTGGAAGGGTTTGCCATGATGGCAGATATGGTGTATGTTCAGCAGAGTGCAAACAGAATCATGCGTGCTATATTCGACATCTGCTTGAGGAGAGGGTGGGCACAGCTTGCTATAAGGGCCCTGCAACTCTGCAACGAGATCCAGGGTCGCATGTGGAGCACAATGACTCCCCTGCGTCAATTCAAAGTGAGTGATCTTTCAGTGTCCACCACAAAAAATTGCGCTCGAAATTCCTCCTCACTCACTCCGCAGGTGTTTACACATTGCTTGCGTGAGTTGCGCATCTAGGTGGTCATCCCTATTCCTAGTGAAGGGAGTTGTTCCGCTGTGAATGCCATCTGCTGCAGCTGAAGTAATGCGTTAACTGGACACTAAACATGCTTTGTGCCTGCCATTTCTCTTTATACTTGAAGCCAATGTCTCTGGGTACCCCCTTCTGGCGCTGTACTCTGGTGTACTCTGGATGTGCACGTAATCGTTTGCGTGATGCAGTTACTCTGCGCGATTGACATTTGAGTGGCACTTTAGTTCTGGTCTTTTAGCAACACAGTCGCATTTGTTTCGGGTCGCCTTGCTGCGGTGTCAGGTCCTGCCGGAGGAGCTGCTGCGCAAAATTGAAAAGAAAGACTTGCCTTTCGACCGCTATTATGACTTGACATCAACTGAAATAGGCGAGCTAGTTAGAGTGCCGAAGATGGGAAAGCTGCTCCACCGCCTGATTCACTCATTCCCGAAATTGGAGCTTGCAGCGTTTGTACAGCCGCTTAGTCGGTCCTGCCTTGTCGTTGAACTCACCATAACGCCAGATTTTCAGTGGGACCCCAAGATCCACGGTAACGGCGAAGTTTTCTGGATCATTGTGCATGATGTCGACTGCGAGCAAATTCTCCACCATGAGGTCAGTGCGTAATGCTTCTCCGCACTCGAACATAAAGCTCGCGGCTCTAGCCGACGACTGGGAGCCGTGCAGCTCTGCTGAATCTCCGTGTTGTTTGAATTGTTTCCGGCGTCTGCGCAGATGTTCATTTTACCAGCTTTCCAAGGAGAAGTTGAGCATACTCTAACTTTCACGCTGCCGGTGACCGACCCGATCCCCCCGAGTTACTGCATCCGTGCCATTTCAGATCGCTGGCTTCACTCCACGGCGTCACTGCCCATCTCCTTCAGAAACCTCATCTTGCCAGAGAAGCCCATGGCTCACGCAGAGCTACTGGACTTGCAGCCGCTTCCTGTGTCATCTCTGCACGATAAGAAGGCGGAGGAACTGTACAAGAAGGAGGGCATTAAGGCATTCAACCCCATTCAAACCCAGGTAACGGCCCACTGGCTCGTCAGCAGCAGCTGTGCTTACCCGCCGTGTCTCCAGTGGCGGAAAGCTTGAAATACTTGAGGGTTGTGGGCAGTGCAGCATTGCAGAGCTGGCAGGTGGCTGCTGGAAATTGAAACGTGGTGGGTTTTGTGCGGATCCTTACGATGGGTTTTGTGTGGATCGTTACGGGCCCAAGTCTTCTACTTTTGCCAAGTTGTACACAACGTATATATATCCATGGTTTTGCGCATCCAGGTCTTCTCCACATTGTACTCGACGAGCGAACCCGTGTTGCTGTGTTTGCCGCCTACGAGCGGCAAGGAGGTCTGCATTGAGTTTGCCATCTTACGGATGTTAAAGACAGAGCCCTCTAGCGCCTGGAAGGCGGTTTACCTTGCACCGTACTCGTCCGTAGTACAGGAGACGCTGCGACAGTGGAGTTCTAAGCTGGGCAGCGGCCTAGGATTAAAAATTGCAGAACTTACGGGTGACCTGCATGCGGATCTGAAGGTACTGTCCCTTTCACGGAGAGGTTCCGCAAGCAGAGCAGTAGTAGAATGCCTCTGAGTGCTTATGGAAAGCACAAGAGAAGAGGCGTGAAGCTGGGAATATTTGCGTAGCCCATCTGGACGCGTGCAGGTCTAGACAGCATTCTAGGTGTCCGTCTGCAGTGTGAGGGGTGACGCATCTGGCCCTCTGAGGCTGCGTGTGGGCGAATGCTTGCGCAGATTCTGGAGCAGTCGCATATTGTGGTGTCTACACCAGACAAGTGGGATTTCCTTTCACGTCGCTGGAAGACCCGTAAAGTGTTGCAGTCGATCCGTTTGTTGGTGGTGGATGACCTGCATCTGCTGAACTCCCCAATAGGCTCCACTCTTGAGGTGTGCCTGTCGAGGATGCGGTACATCTCCGCGCAGCTGCCTCAGCCAGTTCGCATCGTTGCATGCGCTAATTCCCTTTCGAATGCAAAGGATGTCGCGGACTGGCTCGGGGTATCCGCTACTGGTGAGCAGTACAACAACTAGCCCGTTTGTCATTTTCGATTGTAACGAGGTGCAGAAAAATTACACTGGCTGAATGGCTGGAATAGCTGTGGTCCCCCATCGAAATATCCACAGCACTGTAATTCATTCGCAGAGATGGCTGTAGATTGAACGCACATTCAAAGCAACTCCAGAATTCGCTTCTGCTTGATTCGAAATGGCAGTAACACATTCGTGCGTGTTTTGGTCTGCCGTGTTTAAGTTTGTGAGAAGCCCGGTGCTTTTGAGCTTCAGGTCTGTTCAATTTCCACCCAAGCGTGCGCACGGTGCCGTTGGAAATTTCTTTGCATGGTTTTGACGTCTACAACAGAGAAGCGCGTTTGTTGGCTATGTCTCGGGCCGTGCATCAGGCAATAAAGTTGTACACGGCTCCAACTGATGACAGCAGGAGCCGCAGCAGCCGCAAACTCAAGAACGTACTGGTTTTCTGCTCGGATAGAAAGCAGTGCAGGCTCACCGCTATCGATTTATTGCTGCAAACTGCAGCGGACGATCAGCCTAAGAAGTATCTGCACGTCTCAGGCAAGCGGCTCTTACGCTGTGTTCATTGGCCCGGTGGACCTTGAATTCTCTGTGTTTGGATGCATGGATTGACAGCTGCGCATTTGTGAAGCTTGTATGCCTTCCGCACACGTCTTCCTTTACGTTGCGCTGTCGCAGATGACACGATGAAGCAGTACACGTCGATCGTTCGCGATAAAATGCTTTTGGAAACCCTCTCTTACGGTGTTGGCTTGTACCACTCGGGTTTGTCTGCTGCCGAACGCCTGCTGGTGCAGCAGCTTCACTCCAGTGGTGCCATTCAAGTTGTAGTCGTGGCGGAGGAGTCAGCGTGGGGCCTTCA
This sequence comes from Eimeria sp. OTU-Y, assembly GCA_904066245.1. Lineage (NCBI taxonomy): Eukaryota > Apicomplexa > Conoidasida > Eucoccidiorida > Eimeriidae > Eimeria > Eimeria sp. OTU-Y. The sequence goes on from CAJFCZ010000235.1 coordinate 14,987, forward strand.
GATGAGCTCGCATTTGGTTGTTGTTGTCGACACGAAACGGTTCACTGAAAACGGGTGCGGTTTTGCACACCGTCGCTTTAGTGTGGCGACGTTATGCAAACTGTGTTGGAGAAAGACGCAGTTAAATAGAGAGGATAGGGGCGCTGCCTCTTCAGACAGTGGCCCTTTAGCCTTAGCAGCCCTGAAGAGCACCTGCTGTCGATATTAAGATAATGAAGATAAACTCGTGCGCGCATGCAGTACTGAAGCATTGCGCTGCCTTGCTTTTATTTCTACGCGCGTTGCGATGCAGATACGAAGATTACCCAATTGCAGACGTCCTGCAGATGTTAGGCAGGGCGACGCGTCCTGGAATTGATAAGCACGGGTATGTGGTGCTTCTCTGCCCATCCAGCAAGAGGGAGTATTACAAGAAGTTTATCTTTGAGCCGTTGCCGATTGAGTCGCAACTTGAGCAACACTTGCAAGACCACGTCAATGCTGAAGTTGTTCTAAAAACAATCGAAAGCAAACAGGATGCCGTCGACTGGCTCACCTGGTCTTTCCTGTACAGAAGGCTCTCCAAGTCAAGTCGCAAAGTTATATGCAGAACTTGGGTAGACATACCAACAGTCGTAAAGTGCACAAACAGGCAGAAAAAAACGCATACTAACGAATGTTTTGGGTGCTCTGGGTGAGGGAAATGCTCGCCTGTTGGCCTCTCACGATGTTACGGGGAGCCCAGGTGCTCCCCATTTCCTTGACTTGTGTTTGGCGCATGCGTACGCCTCCTGTATGTACGTCTGATGTTTCACACTTTTGCTCCTGAACGTGAGGCTCTTTCCTGCTCGCAGCCCACAGGAAGCTGAGCCTGTTTTGGGTCCTGTATTGATCTCACATTAACACATGCACATCCGTCTTCATCTCAATATTCGGGTTGAAAAGTGGAAGTCTCCGGTGCATTTTGCCTTTGTGCATTGTAAATGGTGTATTGCCTGTGCGGTGTTGCTTTTGGGGCGGCTTCAGAATCCCAACTACTATGGCCTGCAAGGCACTTCTCATCAGCACTTGAGTGATTACTTGTCGGAGTTGGTAGAGACCACAGTGCACACCCTTGAGCAGGCCCAGTGTGTGGCCGAGAAGAACGAGGTGGACCTGGAGCCACTGAACCTGGGGCTCATTTCTGCCTTTTACTATGTGAAGGTCTCAACGATTGGTGAGTACGGCTGCGGCACATCTTTAGTTTTGTGTTAGTATTTATTCAGTTGGTCTGTCCTGTGTGTTTTATGGCCTCAAGTACATTTCACATTTCTACACATTACAACCATCAAGCATTGCCAGGTGATTAGGGATTTGTGCGTGCTGCGAACCTGCAGAGCTCTTTAACCGCTCGCTTTCCCCGACATCCAAACGCCGAGCGCTGCTGGAGATACTGTCGGCTGCATCGGAGTTCGGATCGCTGCCGCTAAGGCCGGGAGAGGAGACAGTTCTCAAGGGGATCTCCCAACGGATTGGGCTCAAGCTGCCGGCTAGCGTAGACTTCACCAAGGCCAGCACGAAGGCCTTGGTGCTGCTGCATGTGAGTCAGTTGTTGCTTCTTTGCTTCTGCTTGGTTCATTCGTTGCTTCTGGTTTGGCTCGACGACCTGGTCGCTGAATGCGGTGAAAAGATGCAGGCTATCTGCTTAGGGTGGAGGGTTGTGACGTTGTCCACTGATTGCTTTTAGGCGCACTGCCAGCGTTCGACTCTTCCAAGCGACTTGGTTGCTGATCAAAAGCAGGTGCTGGAGCCTTGCGTGCGGCTGCTGCATGCGCTGGTGGACGTCATAGCGAGCAACGGATGGTTAATCCCCGCCTTAGCTGCCATGGAGATATCCCAAGCCCTTGTCCAGGCAGTGCCGCATGCTGGCTCTGGCGAACAAAACAAGCTGCAGGCTTCGGCTCTCCGGCAACTTCCCCACTTCAGTACAGACCTCGTCAAGGCTGCCAACGGCAAGTTCCCAAGCCCTGGGGCCCAAAACGTAGAGCCCAGACCCTAAGTGCTACACCCATAATTGTAATTTCCGCTTCATTTTCTCGTGGCGCACACTATAGAGTGGCAAATATAAAGCTCAAGAGCACACGCATACACACAAAAGCCAACTCATGGAATGTTGTGCATCGTAACAATCCCCCACACATGCGCGACGGAAGACAGCCGCATGCGGGGCTGTGGGGTTTGTGGGCGGCTCAGCGATGGAGGTGAAAGATGTCTTCGACTTCATGAACATGGAAGACGGGCAGAGAGAGAAGCTCCTGGCGTCCCTCACGCAAGCACAGCTCCGAGTACGGTCTTGCCTATCCACCACGCCTAATGCAGGCCTGCAGGCCTGCAGAGAAGACCTATTCGTGTGCATGAGCTCGTGAATGCATGGAAGCACGCACGCATGCACGGTACATGCATTCGTGCCTGTATGCTTGTGTTTTTATGGCACTTGGTGATGATGGGGATTGTGTTGTTCTCGCAGGAAGTGGCCAAGGCGAGCAACAGATACCCGGTTATCTCTCTGGAGTTCGAGCTTTCAAAGACAGAAAATATCAGTCCAGGAGAGAACATCCAGTGCACTGTGCAGCTTGAAAGAGACTTAGCGGTGGGTTTGAGGGCTGTGTCTAGTCTGTGGAGGCTCTTTGGTGTCTCGACATGTCCCTTCGGTGCATGCAGGGCGCAGTTGGATCTCGAGTACCTTGCGCAGTTTTTCAGGTAGAAAGACAAGTGGCATTTCTTCTGTGCTCGTTGGTCTTGCGTAGGTTTCTGGCCTATGCATCGTTCGCTGTGTTGCCACGTGTACAGGTGCATTGCTGCTGAGCGCCTTCAGGTATATTGACGAATAGGGGAAACGTGTGTGCGGGGCTGCATGCAGGATGGGGATACTGTGGGTCCGGTGTACGCTCCGTTATTCCCCAAGGAGAAGGAGGAGCAGTGGTGGCTGGTCATTGGACAGTCGGCTCCAAACGGGCTGAACGCAATTAAGCGTATTTCCATCGCGAAACAAAACAGCACAGTTAAGTTGGCATTCGAAGCTCCCGAGACACCCGGGAAGCACCAATTTGTGCTCTTCCTCATGTGCGACAGCTACATCGGCGCGGACCAGGAGCACAAGTTCGAAGTCCGCGTTCGCTAGCTCAGGTGTACGTAGACTCTTAATTGCGTACGCTCCTACGCACGCAATACAGCAAGTCATCCTGCCGCGCCAGGAGCCTCGCCCGTTCGTTTGTAATGAGGGCCTGCGGTGACTCTGCTCTTAAGGGGTGCTCTTGCATGAGGGACGGTCTGCCGTTGGCGGACAGCTGAGCGCAACCCTTGTTTACTTCCTCAGACCGTTTCTTCTTCTTTAAACTTGTCAGGGTCTTTGCCGTTGTGCCATTAGCAACTACCACACCCCACACCGCTAGGCAGGCCCACAGGCTCCATAGAGAGGCGCGTACAGGTGTGCCGATTTGCTGCTATTGTGTCACTTGCCTTGGTGATTCATTCCTTTCATGGTAGCCGTAGGCTGTTCTGCATGGCTGCTCTTTGCAACCACGGATAAAAGGCACAGCAGCCTATCCCTGTTATCGCGACCCCCAGGTGCCCAGCTGTCAGGCAGGAGCGGTTAACCTGCTACTTTCGGTAGAATTAGAAGGCGTTAATTCTTCCTTCAGTGGAACGCGTTAACTCTCCCTTCGGTATAGACGAGAGGCGTTCATTGTACATACAGGAGCTAAATGTGTCCCCTCACTTAGTAAAAAGGGCAGCGATTTCTGAACAGGAAGGCTTGATTGCGTCTACAAGGACAGAGTCACTGGTGATGTGTCGTCATTACAAGCGCAGGCGTATTGCATGTGCATTTTCTCTGAAGGGGTAAGGCCATCAACTACCTCGGCGCAAACTCTCTATTCGGAGGGCTGGCAGTTCTGTGCGTCACTCATATCTGCTTCCTGTGCCGCTGTGGCTGGACCTAGTTGCGGCCCACACAAATTACTAAGGGGCGCATGCACACGCACGCGGACAGCGTGGGCATTTTAACAAGGTATAAAATTCGTATGCATATATAT
>CAJFCZ010000236.1:0-18992 GCA_904066245.1 Eimeria sp. OTU-Y
TATATATATATATATATATATATATATATATATGTATATATATAGTATGTGGGCTGTGGCAAATGCAGCATTTTGTTACAGGGACGTATCAGAAACCCAAATCCAAATCGTACTTCCTGGAGAGTGCACAAGCCCTCACATGCCCGGCAATCTGCGCAGTGGCTACTTAGACTGAATGGCGGTAATCTCGTGCACATGTTTCAACGGAATCCTACCCGTCAGTACAGGTCTATAATGGGAATATTCCAAGTACTCGTGCCATTGGCGTCCAAAACCGTCAGAACCGATACAAGGGACAGCAAATTTGTATTAATGTAGCCATTGCATCAGCCACGTATACTCTGTCCTGAAAAAACATGCAAAGCGATTCCCTGCCTAGGCCGTTGCCAAAGGGCCTGCCCGTCGTGATAAAATTGTCCTAACAGGACCTGAGAGCACGGAGCCTGCATTCGCGCCTGGTAGTAGCTTTATGTTGGCATGTCTTTAGTCTCGTTGACCCCCGTAATTCGCACCATCTGGTCCCGCATGAGGCGCGTTTCCCCGATAATGAACAAAACCTTTACAATGAAGCCGGTTTTGTGGGGAAACGCGATTCTCAATTCGAGCCTTAATCGGGAATAATATGGGTAACGCACACATAGAATGTTAAACGCCTCTGGGGCACTGCACAGAAACTTGTATTTTGAGGACATCCTTCTATCACTGATTGATGTTCTTGTTCACTATTCCACATAGGCGCCCACCGCTAGGAAGGAACCTTCTTAGCGGTGGGCGCCTATGTGGAGTAGTTTTCCTTCCGGGATTGAGATGCATCTGAAGACACCACCACGTTCTCAAAATACTGTGCTACGATTTTAAAATGTCTTTGAATTGCTGTGATGAGAGCGCCCGAAAACCACAACTTTTGACCAGCCAGACTCACAACCTGGTGCAATCCAATAAATGCGGAACAGATGCGCCTCTAAAGGTGTACTATATGAATAACGGGGATTCATCGCCATCATATTCAATATTGTTTACTTTGTTTGAAAGTCGTGGCATGCTAGCCTGCTTGAAAGATGCACCGTGTTCCAGGTGGGCACAAAATGACACCTACCCGGTAGGGCATAGGACTGCCGACCGTCAAAGAGAAGGGTGCTTTGATACCTAGTACATCAAACACAAGAATGGCCATGGCAGAGCAGAACGTGTGAGAATAAACAAGGTGATTATATTCGCAGAGCAACCCAGTAACTTGCCGGGAAATACTGCGCACCAACTGAAGCGCCCAGAGACTTACGGACTGCTAGTAAACAAGTAAGGGAGTGTTCCAACTAGCATATGCACTTGCGGAGCTCCAAAACACCTTGCTTCTTTGGCGGCAAAACCACTTCAGATGCTCTGTATATATGAATGCAACCAGTAGGATAGGTGGATTAGCCTTTACAAGGTTCCGAGGAACTAGCCGCCTCAGTATGCACGAGACCTACATCCTGAAGTACAAGCAGGTGTTCCTTTACTTTACCTATATTGTTTATTTTAGCTGTTGCCATAGCATTGAATGCCGTGCTCGGCAGTCGCCGGACTGTGGACACATCAATTTCTGTCGCGGCAAATTTGTTGACACGAGAAACGCACGCCCTACAGTTTTATCGGTCCATGGCAATAAACGACCATTATTCTGAATATCTACTCGGTATGGGAAGTCATTGTGTGCATTCCTATTTCATCCCTTAGAACGTACAACGTTTATTCCTTCAGCACGAAATCGGCTACCAGAAGCTACACAGACAGCAGGGCAATCTATTCGTCAGAGGGGGATCCGCCAGACGAATACTTGGTCCTACAGGGGAAGAAATGCCAGGCTAGGCTGTTATCAATATTAGAGCGAGGACTGCTAAATGTCGCTGATAACGATATACTGTATTGCCTGTAATTCAGTGCCGCTCACGGTCTGCATGCTCCGACAGCAGAACGCATCATCCATTGCTGTGTAACTGGAATACCCTACACAAAGTCCAGTTCAATCGTATGGCGTATGCCACTGACGATACGGGAAAATGCATGCTGTAGTTACTCTGAAAGCGTACTTGCAGCTTACAGGGTCATGACGCCAAGCGTGCGTGGAGTTCCAAGAACTGCCCATATCGTTTTGTCAACCGCCAAACGCGTTGCCGCAGCCAGAAACCTGTACGTCTGAGCTTGTCATGCCTGTCACGTCTCAAAGCAGCGACGTAGGGGCACCTAAGGCGGGGGTTGGTCTTTGCATCTTGCGTGCGCACTTGCACATGCTGACCTAACAAGGTTGAGAGCGCCTCCTTTGCTTTGCTTCCGTCGATACTGTACATCACTTAGCATGAACAGGTTACCTTCAAGTGGTATCTGGGGCGGCAAAAGGGTGGTGGCGTTGCTTGTCTGTGAGCCACGTACATTCACGCGACTCGACGTCTTGGGGGACGTCTTGGGGGACCTCCTTGAATCCCCCCAATATTGCGCAGTTGTAGTGCACGTAGAGCATGCGCCCCGCTTGGTGACGTGCAGCCCAGGATATGTGTTTCGTGCAGGCAGAGACGGTTAACCACAGAATATTTTCTAAAGAACTTGTACAGGAGTTTCCAGCGAGCCGCATAAGCCATCTAGAGCTATGCTCTGTTCAGAGTAATGTCTACTCAAACAGGCTATTTGATATGTACAGCCAGTTGACGAAACCGTTTCGTTTCGCTTAAAGAAATCTTCCGCCAAGCAGCAAACATCCCGGTGTATCAGAATAACATCGCAACATTTGACCAATCGAGCGTACTCCCTGTGCAAATCCAGCAACGGCGGCAAATATGAGTTCCTCTAGGATTCGTGCGAAAGGCATTGTTTAACCCCACTAGTTCATTCCACTTTTCAAAGCTTGTTGGTTTCTGCATGCCTGGGGTTGCCACTAGTAACGAGTGTATAGTATTTAAGAATCGCCACAACAGCGACCTAGTCCGAGAGGAGATACTAACTGACACTGCACTGAGCCGCATGTAAAGGTGTTGGACGACAAGCGTAAGTCAGCAGCTCAGTCAAGCATCATTCCCATAATTCATAACCCGGTAGACTCACTTTCTGCCAATTGTCAACACACGGTATTATATGCGTTGCGGGTTTTCATGTGCTCCCGAACAAATATCTCTGTCATAAAGATAGCCATACTTCAAGCACTCAGCACGGGAGACTAGAAGAAAAGAAACCTTTGTAGCTGCCCACTAGACGCGTCACGTAGCCGTTTAAGGAGTATGGATGGTTTGGCATTTCCAACCAGGCTTGAAGAGGAGGCGCGTCACAGGTAGGCGGCACCCCATTCTCGAACTCGCGAGTGGCCCGCGCTACGACAAACGATTTCATAGCTTCGCACCTAATTTACCACCGGTACGAACGAATACCCAGCTGCATTCGCTCAGATTATTCCCAGGGCCAGTCACAGTCATTAGGTGCACTGACGATGCCCAAATTCACCTTGCTAGTTCCCAACGATACTAGCAGTTAATCGTTTGTGTACAGCCGGAATTAGCAAAGGCTTTCAATAAAAGACGCACTACAACGCATTGGGTCGACACCATTAGCAATATGACTGGCCCTCGATATAGTATGAGTCTTATGTGGTCGTGAAGTGTCTGTGGTGTCTCAGCGTATATACTATGAAATCGAGCTGTGTTTGCTGCAAGCGTCGTTTAGTGCGTGGAAACCGATGACCCAAGCAGCGCTAGTTTTGACTACATTGGCACCTCCCAGAACGCATAGTATAATTCACCGTGCTCACCGCCTGCCGTAAATAAAGCGACACCTGCAAGTAAGTACGTGCCTACAACCACTGTAAGTGCTTCTTGAGCGCTTAAACATAGGAGCGTACTAAGGTTTCGACGGTGTGCAGACGCGCGGTTGTGCCGGCTGGACACCAGGTAGCTAAGCAATGCCATATGCACGAGCGTACCATGAGGGCATCGAATGGCATTATGCCAGCGCATGCGTTTGATTGCTCACACGCAAGGTAAATTCAAGAATAGGAATTCATCGACAACCAGGAAATCATCTGGAAAGGCATGAGCTGACAGACGACTGCGAAGGAGGGCACAAGGGTGAACGAAAACCCTACAGTTACGCGTCTTTCTATGCGTACCCGCGATTACACTTCACACTTGCCCGTACAGCTAGTTATCTGGAGCATTTATTCGCAGCCCAAGACACGCTTTAGTACCTCAAACATCCGGATGTTTGCGGCATTGTAGGCCGAGCTTCCTCGCTGCTGACAGCTGGTGACAGGTTGCTCTCTGGAATGTGCAGCGTTCATTACTCTTGCGGTGTGCTTCTGTACAGCAGCCGCTGGAAGACCGATAAAACGTGCAAAATCACCTGCGTTCTCGGAGTGGCAAAGAAACATTTCCAAATATGCAAATATTGAAGGGTTGTCTTGAGTAGTATATGATGGGAGTCACCCTAACACCAGATACCCCAACAGAAAAAACGCACTCCAATTGATAGAGCGATCATTATCTCGATTTTTTTGAACAGCCGAGCGCACATGCTAAAGTAAATCGAATGCGAAAACCAGACACTAATTGTTGTTCAACGCCCAGTGACCTACCCCGTTTTCCGAGTATACATTTGCTGTGGTGAACGAACCGTGTCTAGGCTTTCACACGGGCACCAAGGCAAACTTGAGAGAATGAGTACGAACAGTATCTGTGCGTCTTCGAAAACAAGCACATGGTGGACGGACGTCGCCTCACTGCAGAAGACAGGCTCCGAGGACAAATGCATCATGCAGTGCTTTTCTGGAAGCCAGAATAGTGAATGTTAAAGGTTTGCCAGGAGCACTCTGAAGCATAAAGTTAATCAGCTGTGATTTAACCGGGCGCACTCTCTGCAAAACGCGCAACTCGTCTTGCAGTCTGCAGGCCTTCTTAAAACCAGGTAGATAATTGTCCCTTCATTTTCCTCTCTAGCACTTCAACTGTCTGGCTGGTGCCTCGTGAAGCACAGAAAAACAGCTTCTGAAACACTTAAAAAGTGCACCAATACTTGACAAGCACTTTGGAAAACACCCTAATGGAACACACGTCCTGAAGATAAAACAAATTCCTGTCTTTATCCGCTGTTGATATCCACTGGAAACTGAGGCATAATTTTCAATGGAGTGCGCCGCCCTGGAAAAAATGCCTTCGTGTATTTGCCTTGAATTCCCTGAATTGCGCCCAGCACAGCCGCACTTGCATATATATTGTAGCACGGGTTAAGAGTACCGTCTGTCTTGTTGGTTGTACAAGTAGGTCCGTCTGGGGTTCTGTTTAGAAATCGTTGTCGATAGCAGTCTCTTACAAGCACAGAACATGTATCGTCAACTCTCTGGAAGCCTTGTGGTAGAGGCTGGCCCTTTTGTGATCGCGAAGTGATCGTTCTTTTTACAAGGGTGCGGTGGTGCCACCAATCGGATCCAGAGCCTAGTGCATCTACTTTGTGCTAGCACGCATGAAGTGCTGGGCTTCTAATGCATGAACCCTCCCCTGAGTATCATACATTTTAGCACATCAACAGGCCAAGCAACAAGAAGGGGGGAGGTAACGGAAAAGGCTTGGAACTGTATGCAGACTGTAATCGCGGTCCGGAGCTGTGCTTAACTACTTGCGTATGTGAATGGAGGAGCACTGGAGGAGATGTTACTACATGCGTATGTGAGTAGAGGAGCACTGGAAGAGATGCACGACGCCCTTTCGAAACGTCGCTCAGCCTCGATGCTTCTTTTTTTAATAAAGGACGCGCTATCAGACAGGCGGGCCTCTGCCGAGCCGGCTCCAAGTAAATATATAAGCTTGCTTAGCACGCCTTTATGCTCTACATGACCCCTCTACAATCGCTCCAGTCACACTGGCGACTGCGAAGCCATTGGCAACAGCGACCTACAACCTGTCGCATTTCCAACCACTGCAACCACCCGCACTCCAAGGTAATCATTCGGCAGTTGAAGCCATCCATACACGGCAGCTCTAGAATTGCGCAAATATACACTTCGGAGACAGACCGTGAGTCAGACAGCGCAAAGGGTTTAAATATCAGTGGTAGTGAACTCGGATTTGCGAGGCACTAGGCAAAAACTAATTATGGCATCGGGGCATTCAGCGACAGCCATCAAACACTGCAAAGCAGAGAGACCCTAGGCAAATTCATAGCTTCGACGAGCACGCCTTGCATTGACTCACGCGCTGCAGCATGGAAAACGCCTACGAGGTCAAGTCAGTTGGTCCACATTCAGCATTAGGGTGCGTGTGGCGTCCACATCCGAGCGGGATGTGAAACGCTCGCCACATGCAAGCAACAGCGAAAGTTGGGTACTAACACTAAGCATCCTCTTCCCTGAATAGTGCAACAAAACACCCAGGAGAAAGACATGTGCCTTCAGCAACCATTGGAGAGACTTTGACAGCATCCGAATATCGAAGGAGACGGTTGCCCGTTTTTGCGTCAGAACCGAATGCAGGCACCGGGGACATGTCCTAGTGCTCCAGGTGAAACATGCTTCACATCGGCATACGAACGCCCCACCGACATGCACCATATGTGTCTCGGGCATGCACAAATAAATCTGATATTAAAGGTAAGCACTGTTTACTACTGCATGGAACTATGCCACACACGTAGAATCCATTTGGTAAATTCCATATTTCGCAACCGGGACAGCCATCAGAACATATTATAAAGCAATAAGGACAAACTTTCTGATGCAAACAAGGGATCGATTTCGCTCCCTCTCTGTGTGCCTTGAACTAGTGTATAACTTGTCATACGCTAGCCCTGGCTTGTGAAACCGCAAGCAGGTCACGCAGGTCAGGCTGCCCAGATGGTAGAAGACTGCATGCAAGCATCAAATTACGCCTACCCGTAAGCACATATGCTTATGTGCAGTCGGTCGATGCACTGGTTAGCTGGCTGCCAACAGGACGATAACAGGAACATTCCCCGTAGTGTAAAAAAAACCGATAAGAAGCGCGGGGCACCTCGGGTGCATGACACTGGAGGGAACAGATAATCGGAATGCGTTTTTCTACTGGCTAAAGAAAAACCCTTTGCGTTGATGTGAACGTCACCAACATACTAGCTGCACATTTGGAACACCAAGCACCCTTCAATGTGCACTCCATGTACGCTAAAGATACGGAATACTGATTGCTCCGTCAAAGCAGGGATCCACACATTGGACATATACAGCAGACAATTAACAACAACAGTATTTTCCGGTGTTGTCGCGTTCTTGTACCTGATGTGCTCAGAGCTTTTCAGATGCGCGCGTCGGACGCGTCAGACGAGATGTCAGGTCGCTCCTCACTCACACTATTTGCAAAAAAAAAATTGCCTCGCAGCTTGGCTTTCAGTTCAACCCCTTTCCTCCCATTATCCTCAGTTTTGTTTATTTGGTCGTTGGAATGTACTGCCACAATCATGCACCATGTTCTCTAGGGAGACAGAGTAGACTTCTGCCGCATTCATCATCAGTGGCAGCAGAAGGCCAGCGTCGACAGAGGGCATTCTTAATGGACTGTCGAAGAAACATCAGCCTACCGGTTGACTAGAATCAGTCCACCTTGCGCAACGTCTGCAGATCTGGTTTGGTTACCCAAAGGGCAAATGCTGGGTGCATGTTGCGTGTACGCTAGTCTGTCATGTCCGCCCATTCAGGGACCTAATTGTATGTGTCCAGTCAGTCTGCAACTTTGTGAAGTGTAAAATACTTCGCTGTTACAAACCATCTGGCTTTCGCAGCAGTGCACACGAAGTTGAACTCCCTTACGACAGAATTTACGCTGATAGAAAGGGATGAACCCCACTTCCTCGAAACATAGGTTTTCCCTGCATATTTCCTGCTTCGATAAGGTGCGCATTTCCCACGAATAGCTAGCATGGCTGGCATAATACCATCCAGACATTCGTGCCAGAGCACTAATGTGACGAAAAGCGCCGCTGCCCATTCACTGGAGCCGTCTCAGTAGTGAATAGCGCCGGCGAGCTCATAGCCACTGCAGGACCAAATCCAGCTGCGCGTGTATAGTGCTCTGCGGTGGCAACAAGCACACTGGCGGTTGTGCATTAAGAGCATGGACTAACTGCCTGGTGCAAATTAAGCGATGCAAGCAGCCACGCAAGGTTGCGGACCAAATATATTTCAACCAGGGTCCGACGAAATCACGTGGGTTCGCATGCTCAAGCAATATGTTTGCACCCTAACAGACAAAAACACATCTTAGCAAATACGTGCACAAAATGCTGTTCCGTCTGTAGATTCCTCGGTGGATGCAGCAATCCCGGATGAAATCCTGTGCAATAAAAGCGACGCTCGGCGTTAGTATGAATTCTCATGTCAGGGCTGACGTGGGGCTCACCACTGAAGTTAATGTGAGGACAAACTAAAATCCTGAGGGCACACTTCCTGGACAATGGCAAAAGTCATCTTGTGCCCTGCGCTTCCCGCATGATCCAGATATGGAGACCCATCTCCACTGGTGTGCGGGAGCTAGTGCCAGCACTGTAGTTGACACGACTTGCCAGCCGCGATCTCACGGCACGAGCGCCCTAGTGTGCGTGAAGTTCCCATCTTGCGTAGCGTCCTTGATGGAAAGTAAGAAAAAAACGGGGTACAAATTGTACTGTTACTGATTTTCATGACAATCTCTCCCAGGCGCGGCAGTCTACTACCTGTGGAAACAGTAATTAAAACTCCACCGCCTTTCACTCGTACCAGCAACAACCCAAATGTAATAATGGACCGAATGATGCGCAGAGATATTGCAGCATATTGCAACATCTTGTGCATGTATATCATCAACGGCCAGTGCGCAAATAGCCACCAATATAAAATCAATTGTTCATTAGATAGTTGCAGGCAAGCAGGCTCTGTGTCTCTACGAGCATATTCTGGGAGCCGGGGAGTCCATAATACTGCTGCATGCTGTGTAGCCCTGTGGTCGTGAATGCAGTAAAGTGTTGCTCAGTCACCAGATTGTTTAGGCATCCGTGGTACGGGGCCTTTCCCGAGATATGATTTCGGGTTCCAACAAGATGTTGTTGGTGTTGCATCTATTCTACGGGGCGTACGGGCTGAAGAAAACGGCAGTCAATTTAACCATCTAATTCGTTCCGCAGTACTCTGCTTACACGAGCGCGAATACTTCCGTCTTCAAAAACTGAGGCCCAGATTCCTGACTGGGAATATATTGCAACTTTGGAGCGTAACAGTCCGCCGATACGAGTTCCGTATTTGATAGAGTTTGAGAAAGCGCGATTGCGGCAGTGTAGCACATGCACAAACCTACCGTGGGATATGCGGGTTCACATAAAATGCTGGCTCGTGACATGCTTCGTAAAAGACAAATACACGGCTTCCAAGACACCAAGACACAAGCCGGAGACATCGCCGACGAGCATTCCAGGTGTATTAGCAAGTCCGTGTACTATTCATAAGCCGTGAGGACTCACATGGGAAGGGAGGAAAGTTGCTCCAAATGTAACGCATCACAATGACGGAATGCCACCACTTTTCCGCGTGTTCCAGAATTCGGCACGCCCCCCTTTACCTGCGCGGCTTTACTACAGGTCCCAAAGTACAAAGCATCGTTAATAATTAGCAACGGTAACATGAAAAGAGGTTGGATGTCGTTCACGGAGCATCCCTATATTGCAACTTGCAGACACGCTATGTCATCTAAGGATTCGTTCCTGACACGCATGTAAGCGCCACAACAAGCGACATCTGCTTTTATGGAAGCAGATTGCGCATTGGGCCTTATCCTGCAGAAAGTGAAAAACCGCCGTGCCCGCCCGGGTGGAGTAAACAAATTCGCCTTTCACGAGACTTACGAACTGATAGAGCAACAAACCCTGCATGAAATCCTTCTTACTACACCGGTGCATGCACAAACTTCCTGTATTGCATGGACCTTTGTACTCGTTCTGCCTGGTACGTTTTCCTGCAGGAAGGACGGTTACAGCACCAACGTCAGCTGTTGCTGAATGGGCTGCACGAGAGGTGATTCGTCACCTTATTGTCGAGAAGGGACTGTACTTCTACAACGGAAAATCCTGGCGTTCGAAGTGCAGACGCTGACTCTATCAGAAAGCGTCACTCTGTCGGCGCAACACACAACCTGGTGCAAAAGGAGAGGATATAACAGATGAGAATTCTATGCTGAAAAGCAAGCTTTGTACGAGACCGACTCTCAGGCGGTACCAACCAACAGGCCATCGAGGCAACTGATGGTGGGGTACGTAGGCTGGCGAGCCTATTTATGTCAAAGTGTACGTTCATATTCCTTTCAGATCTTGAGGCACTTCATACGCGTCTCGCCTGTCCAGTACCCGGTATTGCAACTAATGCAACTCCTTGAGCTTGAAACGTTCTTCCAGCCAAGTTTGGAAGGCTTGTTCGTTTATAGATGCCCATCAAGTTTTCGAAGCGTGTTTAGCTTTTGGTATCCAGTACAACAAAATGGGGTACTGCTTTGAGCCTAGCTCACCTCAGTAAGGAAGTGGGCACCTGTGAAAAGTGGTGGCTGCACTGCAAGCCTAAGGCTGGACTTACAAAGTACGTTGCTCAGTTGTGCCCGTAGTACTCAGCAAATACTCATGATCAAAAGAAAGCATGCACAATCTTGTTCACACAGTGGTTGGCAGATTAGCCAGTCACATGCGGTTTGTGCACGTCCACGTATTATTCGATATTAATCCTACGTACCCGGAAGAGTTCTCTAATACTCACAGAATACCGAGGGCCTAGGCTGGTATCGTGTCGCCTGTCTGCCCGTGGAACAAGGTGTCCCTGTAACGTGCTGAAACCGGCGGACGGCCTCAGCAAGATAGAAGCTTTTCGCCATCAGAGATGACTGGCGTTCACAACGCCTCACGCGTTGTATGAGCAGCAGCGCTGCTGGCAAGAGAACACGTAGTCCGAAAACCACTTCGACCCTTCCATCCAGCCATAGTATCCGCGAGATGCATTCGCAGTACCCTAAAACCCCAGTGTCACTGCCTTAACCAAAAGTCGCATTAATGCAAATACCCAACAATACGCGATTAGTCGGGCAAAGCCTTTCAGCACACATGGTTGAGCTGTCCCACCAAATAGTTCTGTGCCTTGTGGAGGCTTCAACGCGGTTACGGGGAGAGTATCCCCCTAGCAGCATTCCGTTGTTCAGACGCACATCCTGTTGATAAGAAAATCGCTTATTTTCAAGCATTCATGGGACGATTCGTGTTACGTGGAAGCATTAGTATTGCCGCACTAACCCATATGGATTTCTGCGCGCAGGTGCTACTGCAACTAACGAGCAAACACAAATAAAGGCTGTCAATAGCGGAAACGCAAAGTTGTGCAATCAGGCAATGTAGTACCTTGGTAAGGGTGAGGTGTGAACCAGCGGGTAAATAGTGGGGATACACAAAGACGCAAGAATGGTAAGAGGCGTCACTCTCGCTGTTTGTGTACTTGGTGGCTGGAAACAGACTGCGGAGAAAATAAAATCTCAGTGGACTCACGCTCTGCACACCACAGGAACAAGTTGTTACAGAACCTGCTATGTTGTTACAAAACCTCCTATTCAACAGAGAGCTCAGCATGAAGCCTCACCTTCATGACTATATTTAGATATCGAATGCCTGACGAGGGAAGTAATGTGCTGTCAACGAAGCAGAAATAGTATTGTTGCGTCCCACAAAACCTTTTCAAGAGAAAAGGCTGACAGTAAACATTCGCACTAAACGCACATCCTGAAAGTCGAAAAAGCTTCCATTTGCAAGGTGCGCTTGGGATTTAGTTAGAAAACCTTAGACATGTGTACAACGGTGGTTGCCATGGCTATACACATCCTTTTATAACATGTTATAACATTATAACGCTTTGAGCCCAGTATTGCTAGGAGAAACACCTACGGCGAATCAATGAAAGCAATATTGTGTGTGTGTGTGTGTACCACTGGTTGCAAACATTGCCAAGCAGCGAATATACACAATGTAAGCATAATACGATTCCACCAGGCTTTCACGAGTCGTTCGATGCACACGTGGGATGCCAGATGTTTTGTCTATTGCTATTGCTTCGGCACTTCATTTTGTCAACGGGACGCACGGCCTAGTGCAAAAGCAGAAAGCGACGTCAAATAATTCTCAACATGTGATGTGACTGGTGGGGAATCTCCACACATGCTGCCCCACCTTTGCTCTGGCACATAAGCAAGTCCCAACGAATAGTGTTGGAGGATATTCGAGTAGGTGTATCGAGGGATTTAAGTAGGTGTGAAGTGTTGCTGGGATTTTCCGCTACATCGTCAAGCCGGCTGGGTTCAGAACTTTGTGAGACAGTTCAGCCCGTATCCTTTAAGAATTCCTCAAGCCTTTCACCACTATTCTCGCATCGTCCCCGATTGAGGCGTCTACAGTGTATATTGGTGCGAACACTCGCTACCGGGTCCCGCATTTTCTAAACGGCAATTAAGCGGTAGGTGCACCCCGAGAAATACCAATTACTAACAGATAAATGGAGGGCAGTAAACACGTGACTACTGATAACTATTATCACAAGGCATATATGATACTTCATTAAGCGACTGTTGCCACACGGGTTGTCCCTTTGGTTAACACGCGTAAGGAAGCCACCTCGAGAATCACTACCACGGTTTAAATAAGATTTCTAATGCATTCAGTGATGATACCTGAGGGGTAGGGGTAATTGAAAACAGTCTACTTCAATATCACTATTTTCAAACTGAAAACAATTTGAAATTAAAAGAGTATGAAATAATCTATCCAGAACAACACCTGGAACAATTTGATGTATGGCATGAAGTCTTATACTAGAGTAGTGTAGCTGTGCATAGTTCTGGTTTACAAGATAGTCCAGGGTCTTTTGCAGTTGGCGGGAGATACTAACGGTCAGTAGGTAGATCACCAATGCCCTGTCTCTAACTTTACTCAGTTTCCCTGCATTTGGCTTAGCTTGACATTGCATACTAGTTTTTGGTCATGCGTTAAGCATTAAATGTTGAATACGTGCCGTTTTACCTGCTTCCTGAAGCGTTTTATGTTTCCGAAAAAACACTTAGTGTCTTTGATGAAGCATCCAGAGTATTTAGAATGATCATGTGAGCGTCTACAATACTGCAATAGAAATTAATAACCTGACTGCACGCGTGCTTAAAATATTCAGTCATACTCAAGTATTGTAATTGTTGTAACGCATACGAAAATCCATGAAACTGAGCAAACGGTCTAGGAAGCTTTTTCAAGACGAAAACGAATATTACAGCTCCGGTGAGGCAATACCTCAAACGCTTGTTCGAATATGGCATACTCAGGTAACGCGGACACAGTTTGTTCATACGATAGATTATGGTAAGGGAAGTCGAGATCTTTAGTCATCAATTACAACAAGCTAGGAAATGCATCAGCTATTGAGTGCATTTTGAGACTGTAACTTTGATATCACCAGAATAAGCACCCATAGGTTTAGTAACCATTACAAAGCACATAAACATAGTAAAATATAGAAAACTCGTGCTTAAGCCCATGAGGTGTCGTCGCGGCCGCACAAATAAAGCTCAAATACATAAATACTAAACGCGGCCCACTGACAGAGCCATCACGGGGAAAACGTGGTCATCGTATACAGGGACGTCCATGACAGCACGCTCGCATATACCACTATGCCGATACTTGTACGACCAGACGAAAATAAGCGTAACTACAAGACGCAACCCACCAGTAATGGGAAGTACAATTTATGCAAAACATCTTATGAGACTCACCGACTGCAGATAGGGCCCTTGTTCTTGCCAGCCCAGCGTAGTCATTCTCTATTCATATGTCATTGACAGTGCACATGACAGTGCACACAATGTTTGCAGTAGGATGGAAAAATTGATAACAGAGCGCCTACCATAGAGACTACGGAACCTAAATGAAGCAGTCATGAATGCCTACTCATGCGAAACGTACGTTCTGCATACCCCATAAGTGCCCAGTGTGAGGACCCATCATTGTTGCTAGCGGCAGTGGCAGTGCGAAATGGAATACACTGCTGTATATTTGCGTTAAAAGACAAGGCCAGTACTTCCGTTTCTGCCACTAGTGGGTCTCCCCTAAACACTAGCAACAGCGTCTCCAGAGTAGTAAACGCAAGTAATCTTTCATGCTTTCTTCAACTGCACGAGTAGGATACGCACCTCCACGTTTTACGGTTTCGCCCGCTCACAGTCTAAAGGCGTACGACGCAATCACGGATCAGCACCAATTGCAGCAACTGCATGCTACTGTCATCAACTGTATGAGGCACAAAGGTCTCCATAGCAGGTCTCTGTCTGCCGAATCCGCCAGTAAACTGGCAATCAAGCGTCTTGCATTTATTAATTTCGATCGTGCGGCTGCAAGAAAGGACTGTGGTATGTCGCATTCCGTCCTGAACTGGGCAGAGACAGGGAGTGAAACCTTTTGTGGATATCGAATGCGAAGATTCAATGCTCCCGCGCCATCAACTAAGTGGCGGCAACGCGCGGCAGAAAAGACAATTCGGCTCATAGAACGCACAGTCTGGTGAGAGGTCAAGGGAGCAGAAGCACGTGCCGGAGATGTACTAGTCTGACAAGTGTAACGCTACAACATATTTGGCCACAGATGGGCAGACCGGTATTCTGCCTTGGACACGACAGAGATCCCACAACACGCTTAAACCCAGAAACGTGAACAAAGCATAATAGGTGGCTATAGCGCTTAGCCACCCGAAGTGACACGGAGTGCATGATACTGCAATGTAAAAAAGCGCACACCGTTTACCACTAGGTGAACCCCAATGGTTTACGAAGAGGATGGCAAATTGACTGATGACCAGTGAGCCTTGATGAGACTCACATCCTGCGTCATATCACGATTTGGAGTCGATAAAGCTCCTTTTCCGCTTTGGTAAGGCTCAGGGCTATTCTTTGCCATCCTAGAGAAGTAATAAGCGCACGTTCTTCGTGTTTAAGACACAGAGGCAGCTCGTCAAAAATCGCCCCGTCAAAGTCAGTATAGTGTCGACAAGAGTGCAATGCACAAACTGGTACGAATCAAAAGCATCAACAAGAACCTTATCCATACTCTCCGGAAAATCCCATTTCAAACTAGGTCTGTTTGTCACAGGTTGTGTTCGCCATACTATTTTGCGTAGATGACGCACCAGCTAAGCGGTCAAGGCACCGCACAACTACACCCCTGCGAGTGGTCATATGTACTATATAAACTATAGAAAACGTCGGTTTAGGCAAGCTGGCAATATCGACTTGCCCGAGCCGCCGGACCGTGTAATGTGACGGCAGAGTCATCCACGATTTCACGCTGGCCAGTTGCTTCCACAAAGGCTAATAAGGTACTGCTTACACGCCAAAGCAGTCAAAAGCTGGACGTACGTTTCCCCACAGTTCTTGCCGTGGAAGCTAGCTGAAACGCTGATATAAACGCAACGGAGCCGGATATGTACCAGCTTATACGATACACTGAAAGCACGCAGATATATCTTTTCGCCCATTCCTCCCTGCCTCATCGCAACTTACCATCTAAAAGCCAGGTATGTTTCCCATACTGGCATTCGATCTCACACTGAGACGCTCAGCACCAGTAGGTTGCAAGCCTTCTCTTAATTTTCCGAAACATCAGGATGAATTAGCACAACTGCGTGTAGACCCAAGTACTTTCTGACGGTTTCAAATTCGTCCCCATGCGTCTGCATCGACTGTCTTCCCAGCTAAACAAGGGCAAACGCATACACGTGAGCATACATACATACATATGTATGCATACACGTATACATACATACGGGTAGTCCTGCCGTATTCCGCAGACGACCTCCATGAGGAGGTTACCCATTGTTTAATGCCCTGTATCAAGCGGGGAAATATGATGCATCTGCGTGGCAAGGGGACTAGACATTTCGGTTTGTCATATGCTCTGACCGTTCCGTATCTTACATCCTTTAAGTTTGAAATACCCGCCCAGCAAATGTCTCCTGCGTTTGTGTTGTAGGGCCATATGCAAACTTGTGCAGTGGTTATTCAGAGCTAGTAGGGAGCCCCTCTACAAATCATTAATGGCCAGGCATTCTCATGGTTTCATGCAAATAATGCAAGTGGCGCACTGACCGCGGCCACATATGCGTCTGGCAACTTTGAGCTGCGACCAGATAGTGCTGCTGCGGCTGTGCCGTTTTCTGCATTGGGCCCTGCAGAGCGTTACTCGCATTCTACACAATTTAGAAAGAATACACACATACAGTAAGTAAGACAGTAAGTAAGAGCCCTGCGGACGGAAGGCTATGCAAAAGTTATTGAGATCCGTTTAGTGGGGCGAGTAGACTGCCCGCAACTATAGCAGCCAGTGTTCATTCTCAAGGCAGCGTGCCCACTGCTGTCAATCAGAAATGGACTGCCTACACTAGTACGAGGTGGTGCATGTGCAATCGACTTCTACGAGCGCTTGAAAGTTACAAAGCTCAATCAAGTTTCATTTTCTGGGGGCGAAAAACCTCCTTGGTTCATCACCTGCTTTAAGCAGCTGCGAGCACCCCCGTCGAAGAACAAAGCTCTAAGCACGTTCGAGGGTTTAGGAGAGAAGCTTCAGCATGAAGCTCTTTAAAGGCATTGCTCTACTGCATGTTTTGGGGATATTTAACCACAACCGGCAGAGCAACAGGTGCGTACACACGATGAATTTAGTACTCTTTTGGAAACTAAGCTTCTAGCATGACCCCATCCATCCACAACACCAACGTCTCGCCGCCGTAACGCAAACCTCAGGGTTCCCTATACCGAGCAAAACTCGCAGCTGTTGACGTTATTCTTGACTTGAGTGGTCCCAGGTGCACTATGAACGACACTGCCCCTGCAATATCCGCCTAATCAACACTACTAGAACTGTCTCGCTTCATGCAACCTAGTATATGCGCCGCTAATGCACAATGCTACAACTACGAAAAGCGTATTAGCGACTCATGGCAAAAGCGTCGTGAAAAGCAATGCTGCACTGGAACATATGCCGCGATGCGCTGCAAAGCGCATCTCATATGCATGTTTCATGTGATAGCAACGCCGTGTAGTTTGCTATCTATGGTTTGCTTTAGAGAATATCTGTCGCTGTCCAGAGCCCCACCTAAGCCATTTGTCACTCCGATTTAGCCCTGCCTGTCTCTGCAGTCGATATTGTGAGCGGGGATTCGACAGGAATCCCCACAGCGAGCAGGAACCATTTGCGCACAAGCTTAGAGAAGTACTTCGAGAAACACTTCCTTAATATTTATACTAGTCATGCAGCAACGCTGAGGAGCAAACGTTTGAATATACCTTTGCAAGATACGGCATTGTCCCTGCATCAGCTACGCCTAACGAAATCACTACGTCATAGTGGATTCATGACGTGGGTAGGCGCATCTTCAGGCATACAAATGTGCAACCGAGGATCAATAACTGAGTGTACTGCCCGCATCTCCAGAGGCCTGAATTTGACACATCATTTCAGCTTAGCACTTAAGCATGTGGGCGCGGTGCGACTGTAGATACCCATGAGTTGACATGAATACATCAGCGTGCCACCTAACACCAAACATCAAAAGCAATCTTCCCACAGCATGCGACAGCATACGACGGGCGTGAACGATCATTCGAGGTGCACGGACGGTCGGCGGTCGACAGTAGCTTCCAAAACTACCCATGTCGCCTTCCGGCGACTTACGGCCCGGCATAGATGAAGAAATCATATTGTCTCACATACTTTTAAAGCACCGACTCGTGGGCCACGACACAGACGGTGCACGCCTCAGCGTCATACGACCAACAACCAACTGAAGATGATGAACACTACTAAACTATCGTCATTTCTGCATTAAGCAAACTGGTCAGCAGATATATGGTTACAAATTTTTCTAGTGTTCCTTGAAATAATAGGCACACACAATCTACAGGTGCAACATAGGACAACGCAAAGCGACACGACACGAGCTGCCTCCAAGCAGCAGAGCGACCAGCGGCAAGGTCTTTGACGCTGCTGCAACGTACCTCCATACTAAACATCCTGCATGATTTTATTGTCAGTTTGTCAGGGGGTGGCTCCGAATAGCTTACACCATTTGCTTGCCACGGCAGTTTAGTCTCATTCTACTTGCGAGTATCATCTCCAGCCTCTTGTCAGCCATCGCGCTACGTAACTGAGCACAGAAGCTGTCAAATGCGAATCACGAAAACTACTGGATAAGTAGACGCCGCCGAGTCTCTGCATGCAAGGGAGGTATGTGGGCGGTCTGCAAGAGGCACCAGAGTTTTTGCCACGTCCTGCAAACCCTGACTTCTGAAAGATGCATAACTGACTTTATCTGGCTCAAAAACGAGAGGAGTTTTGTGAGCACCATACAAAACGCAGCCTTGTGTACCATGATCCAAGCTGGTTTCATGCATAGGCAGGTCACAGATGCCGGGGGGCACCTCAGTAAGCAAACCCAAGTGCACTCACCCTAAAGTGGCCTGACTGCTTTTCCACCTGGTGGGAACGCTCCGCCGGAAGATCAACTGACTCAGGTCTGTAACGAAGCGGGAAATATACGCTGCACGGTATCGAACCATCCTCAGGAAGTCTCTGGCATCTCGGCTGCATGTCCAGCAGTGATACGCAGAGCTACGTGCGATGCGAGGCATGAAAGCAACAGGTCCTGAGCAACTGTGCAAACCACGAGTCATGCAAGGCGCCATTTCACCCGCTAAGCTCGTGTGGCGTGCCTATGGGCACCCATGGAAAGCACTGTAGGTACCATGCAGCTACGCACAAACTATATTGTTTACATAACACTGCGAGAAAGCATAATCGACGAAGAGCATGGTACGTACATTGCTCGACCTGTTCTCCAAACAACGGATCAATCGTTGAGTGCGAAGAATGTAAAACCAAACAACGTCACCTCTTGCCATGAATCTATATATACAGATTCATGG
>CAJFCZ010000237.1:0-18931 GCA_904066245.1 Eimeria sp. OTU-Y
CACGCAAGTCGCCCGCACAACCACAACAGCATATGCCACATCCAATACAGATACCCTTCTTCACAAGCACACCCCCACATCCCAATACACCATACTCACACATACCTCGAACACCTACTCGCAAAACGAACACCTCCACATTCATCGCTGCACTCTTGTATCGAAGAAGCACCTGCCAACCAAGACGCACGCCTTGGGCTGAGCACGCAAGTAACCTGCAAAACCAAGACAGCATATGCAACATCCAGTACAGACATCCTTCTTCTCAAGCACACTCATACATCTGAATACACTATCCTCATTCATACCTCCAAGAGATCCTCACAAAGCAAATACCTCCACATTCATCCCTACACAACAGCACCTAACAAGCACCTGCCAACCAAGACGCACCGGCTCCGCCTGAGCACCCAAGTCGCCCGCAAAACCACAACAGCATACGCCACATCCAATACAGACACCCTTCGTCAAAAGCACACTGCATCATAACAATACATCATACTCACACATACCTCCAAGACATCCTCGCAAAGCAAATACCTCCACATTCACCCCTACACAACAGCACCTAACAAGCACTTGCCAACCAAGACGCACTGGCTTGGGCTGAATACGCAAGCAACCTGCAAAACCACAACAGCATATGCCACATCCAATACAGGCATGTTTCTTCTCAAGCACACTCATACATCCGAATACACTATCCTTACACATACCTCCAAGACATCCTCGCGAGACAAATCCCTCCACATTCATCCCTACATGACAACACCCAACAAGCATCTGCCAACCAAGACGCACTGGCTTGGGCTGAGCACGCACGTCGCCCGCAAAACCACAACAGCATACGCCACATCCAATACAGAGACCCTTCTTCTCTAGCACGCCCCCACATCCCAATACACCATACTCACACATACCTCGAACACCTACTCGCAAAGCAAATACCTGCACATTCATCCCTACACAACAGCACCTAAACAGCACCTGCCAACCAAGACGCACTGGCTTGGGCTGAGCACGCAAGTCGCCCGCACAAGCACAACAGAATACGCCACCTCCAATACAGACACCCTTCTCCTCAAGCACACTGCAACATACCAATACATCGTACTCACACATACCTCCAAGACATCATCGTAAAACAAATACCTCCACATTCATCCCTACACAACAGCACCTAACGAACACCTGCCAACCAAGACGCACTGGCTTGGGCTGAATACGCAAGTAACCTGCAAAACCACAACAGCATATGCCATATCCAATACAGGCATGTTTCTTCTCAAGCACACCCCGACATCCCAATACACCAGCGTCACACACACCCCCAAGAGATGGTCGCGAAACAAATACCTCCACATTCATCCCTACACAGAAGCAACTAACAAGCACCTGCCAACCAAGACGCACTGGCTCCGCCTGAGCACGCAAGTCGCCCGCACAACCACAAAAGCATACGCTGCATCCAATACAGACACTCTTCTTCTCTAGCACACCCCCACATCCCAATACACCATACTCACACATACCTCAAAGGCCTTCCTCCCGAAATAAATACCTCCACATTCATCCCTACACAACAGCACCTAACACGCACCTGCCAACCAAGACGCACTGGCTTGGGCTGAGCACGCAAGTCGCCCGCACAACCACAACAGCATATGCCACATCCAATACAGATACCCTTCTTCACAAGCACACCCCCACATCCCAATACACCATACTCACACATACCTCGAACACCTACTCGCAAAACAAACACCTCCACATTCATCGCTGCACTCTTGTATCGAAGAAGCACCTGCCAACCAAGACGCACTGGCTTGGGCTGAGCACGCAAGTAACCCGCTCAACCAAAACAACATATGCAGCATCCAGCACAGACATCCTCCTTCTCAAGCACACTGCCACATACCAATACATCGTACTCACACATACCTCCAAGACCTACTCGCAAAACAAATACCTCCACATTCACCCCTACACAACAACACCTAACAAGCACCTGCCAACCAAGACGCACCGGCTCCGCCTGATGACGCACGTCACCCATGAGAACCACAACAGCATACGCCACATCTAATACAGAACCTCTTCTTACGCGCACACCCACATGCCAATACATCATACTCACACGTACCTCCAAGACTTCATTGTAACAGAAATGCCTCCACATTCATCCATACACAACAGCACCTAACAAGCAACTGCCAACCTAGACGCACTGGCTCCGCCTGAGCACGCAAGTCGCCCGCACAACCACAACAGCATATGCCACATCCAATACAGACACCCTTCTTTCTCACAAACACTCCCGCCTCCCAGTACACCATCCTCACACATACCTGCAAGACCTCCTCGCGAAAGAAATACCTCCACATTCATCCCTACACAACAGTACCTAACAAGCACCTGCCAACCAAGACGCACTGCCTTGGGCTGATGACGTAAGTCACACGCAAAACCGAAACAGCATACGCCACATCCAATGCAGACGCCCTTCCTCTCAATCACACAGCTCACATCCCAATACACCATACTCACACATACCTCCAAGACCTTCTCGCGAAACAAATACCTCCACATTCATCCCTACACAACAGCACCTAACAAGCACTTGCCAACCAAGACGCACTGGCTCCGCCTGAGCACGCAGGCCACCCGCACAACCAAAACAGCATATGCAACAGCCAATACAGAGACCCTTCTTCTCAAGCACACCCCCACATCCCAATACACCAGCGTCACACCCCCAAGACATCGTCGCAAAGCAAATACCTCCACATTCATCCATACACAACAGCACCTAACAAGCAACTGCCAACCTAGACGCACTGGCTCCGCCTGAGCACGCAAGTCGCCTGCACAACCACAACAGCATATGCCACATCCAATACAGACACCCTTCATGTCAAGTACCTGCCCACATCCCAATGCATCATACTCACACATACCTCCTACACATCCTCGTAAAACAGATAACTCCACATTCATCCCTACACAACAGCACCTAACAAGCGCCTGCAAACAAATACGCACCGGCTCCGCCTGAGCACGCGATTCACCCGCTCAACCACAACAGCATATGCCATATCCAATGCAGGGCTCCATCTTTTCAAGCACACTCCCACATCCCAATACACCATACTCACACATACCTCCAACACATCGTTTCAAAACAAATACCTCCACATTCATCCCTACACAACAGCACCTAACAAGCACCTGCCAACCAAGACGCACTGGCTCCGCCTGAGCACGCAGGTCGCCCGCACAACCACAACAGCATATGTCGCATCCAATACAAAACTTCTTCTTAAGCACACCTCCATGTCGCAATACACCATCCTTCAGCATACCTCCAAGACCTCCTCTCAAACAAGTAACTACACATTGATCCTACACAACGTCATGTAGGAAGCACCTGCCAACCAAAACGCACCGCCTCGAACTGTGCACGCGTAAGGCCCGCAGAACCACAACAGCACATTTCGTACCAAATCCAGAACTCGTCCTTGGTAAGCACACTCCCACATCCCAGTACACCATCGCTCGACGCCGGCGCCCCCTGCCAAAGCGATACAGTCGAAAGTGCTAACATGCCCCCTTTCCCTCTTTTGGTACTTCCGGCTTCACATCTGCGGGTGGTGCTGTTCCAGCCACTCATCACCACTGCCCGTCGTTCCTGCCGCTACACAAACAGCCGACAGACACGCAACATTTAAGAACAACCCCCCAACAAGTCCTTCGACAACCAATAAGCGACGCTGGCGCCTCCCAAAACAACTGCTCTACACATCGACCATTCGCTACACCTGCTGTACCACCAGTCGTTGTTGTCTGTCGATGTAGCGGCGAACGTGCAGATCTCCTATAGAAGTGATCCCGTTCGAATACAAGCGCAAAAGCCCTTACCTCCTGTACCCGTTCAAACAGACACAAGAAATGCACATGTTCCTAAACTGCTGGCCTCAACGCAGTACGTTCCACCTTCAAGACTTCCTCGCAAACCAGATACTTCCGCTGTTATCCTTACACAACAGGACCTAAGAAGCACCTGTCAACCAAGACGCACTGCCTCGAACTGGGCATACATAAAACCCCGCACACCGACAACAACACGCTTCTTATTGAATCGAGACCTTTTTCTTTTCAAGCGCACTCCCATATCCCAATATACTGACCTTCAACACCTCAACACGCACTCAAAACCATACAGTAAAATCTGCCAACATGACTCCTTTCCCTCTCTAGGGTACGGCCCCCTGCACACCTGCGCTTGGTGCTATTCCAACCACTCGTCACCACTGCACGTCGCTCATGAAGCTCCACAAGCAACCGACAAGCGCGCAACATCTACACATACACACACTCACCAAGTCCCTTGACATCCAACAAACAACGCTGGCGCTCCCCAAAACAAATGCTCTACACTTCATCGATTTACTACACATGCTGCATTACGAGCCGCCACCCAATCTCTCCTGCAAATGCAAAATCCCTCACCTCCTGTGCCAGTCCAAACATACGCGCTAACTGAGCAGGCTGCCAAACCCTTCAATTTAACGCAACCGGTTCGTACAACAGCACCAATACATCCACAAACTCCTCGCAAAACAAATACCTCTACATTCATCCCTACACAACAGCACCTAACAAGCACCTGCCAACCACGACGCACTGCCTGGGGCTGAGCACGCAAGTCACCCGCGCAACTACAACAGCATATGTCACATCAAATCCAGACCTTATTCTCAAGCACACCCCCACACCCCAATACACCATCCTGCAACACCTCAACACGCACTCAAAAGCATGCACTCAAAACTGCAAACATGACTACTTTCCCACGGCCGCCTGCACACCTGCGCGTGGTGCTATTCCAACCACTCATCACAACTGCCCGTCGCTCCTGAAGCTATACAAACAACCGACAAACACGCAACATCTACGCACATCCCATCACCAAGTCCCTCACCAACCAACAAACAGCGCTGGCGCCTGCCCAAACAAATGATCTACACATCGACAATTCGCTACACCTGCTGCACTACCAGTCGCGACGCAATGCTTGCTGTAAACGCAAAACCCCTCACCTCCTGCCCCCGTCCACACATGCACAATGAGTGAACAGGATCTAAAATGTTTCAAGTCAATGCAATGCGTTCTAAAACGTGCAGCAATATCCCCAAGTCTATCGCGCAAGCCAAATACCTCCACATTATTCCCCACACACCACGATATCCCAAGCGACTGCCACCCAAGACGCACCGCCTGGAACTGGGCGCGCGAGAGACCCGGACAACAACAACAACGCGCTTTACATCAAATGAAGACCTCCTTCGTTTCAAGCACACCCCCACATCCCAATACACGATACTCCGGCGCCTGAGCCTGCACCCAAGCTGATGCAAAGTGCAAACGCGACTCATTTTTCTTTCTCAATTCTTCCGCTTGCATGCATGCACGCGGTGTTGTTCCAGTCATACATCACGGCTGCCCGTTCCTCCTGCCGCTCCGCAACCAACCGCAAACCACGCAGCATCTCCACATGCCCCTTAGACAAGCCGTTTAGCAAGCAACGCTCCTTCCTCCCGAAGGAAATGAACTACAGTATTGCAGTAGTACGCTATGTCCGGCCTTCATTATGGAACCTGTAGCTCTTACCTCCTTTCACCACACATGGAGCCAGAGGAGGTGCAGATGCTCACAAACGCTTCAATCAACTGCAGCGCGTTTATCTGCCTGCGTAAGTATCCCAACCACTTCCTCGCATCCCAGTCCGCCCACGTCCTTTCGTTAGGTTGACTAACGAACGCACGTATTCGTAAACCTGGAATAGCAGAAGCTGCTCATTTGTGCACTAGCAGGTTATCCTGGCCCACCAAACAGAATGTGGGTGCATCTAGCCATCCGCTGAGTCTTCCCAGCGAGCGATTGGTCCGTCAGGCGGGATGCAAAATGATCCCTTTCACACAACTGTGCTCATACACGTTACTGTGCATAATAATAAAAATGTTTCTTACAGCATTATTTCTGCAACCGTTTGTTGCCTCAGTTGCCATGTCTAATTTCAGATATCACGGCGCGTATGCCGTAGTTCAATGTCACATCTCTCGGATGACAGCGTTCATCCTGGCATCGACAGGCCGCTAGATCGTCTGCACCCCATTCTTTCGTATACTACTTCAATACAGTGCCGGAAGCAGTCCATCCACCACTGTCACGGCGGGGTGTGTCTGGATGCTTGTGTATCCCTCTCTTTGCGGCGTCAGCTTACGGCACAAATCTTCTTGCGATTCTCTCTGCCCCCAAGTGATCAGATGCCGTTAAGCCGAAAGCGTGAAGCTGTCGCTTGCGCTGGCTAAAGCACAGTGCCGACCCAGCGGCGAATCTGAATGCCAGCTCCCCGCACACACCCATCCTGTCACGCATGGTTTCCGTCGAAACTAGATATGCGGTGCTGAACTGCAACGACTGTCATTTGCAGCTCACAAGGGCAGGCACGAGCGGCTCGGCATAACTTCCCATGGTGCAGGTTCCTCACATCAGGTGCAGCAAACTGCCCCTGCATGGAACGCCTGCGTCCCCTTGGCAAGGTCAACGCCCACATCCATGCATGGCGCACGCAATATACATTAAAACGCCAGAGTAGTTTGTAAAGGTGTAATGAAAGCGACAAAAAGATGTCGTTATGTGCAGGCAAGTCTGAGGAATCCGGGAGCAGCATAGTCCGCAGGCGATTGCAAGCTAAATAGAAGCGATACCCACTCAGGGCTTAAAAGGGAGCAATTTGGAAGAAAGAAACAGCATTAGTTTGGTACATGGACTTAAGTCCCCGAAGCATCATGCTCGTACCTCAGCTCAGAGGCATATACACTCCAGAAAACATCGCATCGCTAGAGCGACCCCTTAACAGCGCACCGGCAAACTGTATACCCGCCTTATCATTTATTCCGCAACGCCACACACAGCTGACCACGGCGGACAATGTACAGGGGTTCTCTACGCATCTGTTTGCTGAACACCACTACCGGAGCAGCATCTAGTCGCAGAAGCAGAAACAAAAGCTGGGGAAGCTGAAACAACTGGAGCAACACAAAGTGCAGCAACAGCAGCCCCGCCAACCGGCACAAACACAAGCAGTGCCGTAGTGGCATGATGCCTTCTGCTTGCCCTCTTTGCGCCTTGTGCGCTGCGCCTAACGCAGGTGGTCAGCATGGTCTGCAATCCGTAGGCTCGGCGATGTGTGTGCTCAATGGCTTGCAGATGCACCATGTTGCTGCGCACTAGCCAAAATTTACAGTGCAGTGTTCCCTGTATAGACCTATTGTTTTATGTAGTAGTCGAAGTCATTTAACCCAGAATAACGGATTGCAACAGCGGGCTCAGCAACCCTTCTCACCAATGGCATGTATTTTGCACTTGCAAGAATACAGTGCTGCTTCCTCTTATCCTGAGCGGCTCAGCCTTGCCCAGTGCAACTTACCAACTACATATTGTTCAAGATCCTTATCGGTTTGAACGTGCAAAAGCGTCACGCCTTTGCTGCCCCCTTCTCCCTCACTAAAGGCACCTGCAGCACCTGCTACTCTCGGCAGCAAGCTATCAACCTCATCACGCTCTGCTCTGCGAGAGTATAAATCAGTTGTGGCCTTCAAGCCGTGTGCACGTCTACAGACCCGTGATGTCAAGGAGCTATCACTGGCACACACAGAGAAGAAGCAACTCCCAACTTGGCAACCTCATGGCATCGGTGCTGCTGTTCTGCTGCTGCTGCTGTTGTGCTGCTGCTGCGTTACTCGTCGGCGTTGATGAACTCGCATTCACAACCATTCATCGAGAAGCTGGAGAACACCTACGCAGGCCTTCAGCAATCAAGTGGGGTTGAGATCAGCCTCATGAATGTGCAGCTCGGTGCGTCGTGCAGCTGTTGTTAATGCAGTAGGAAGCCCCACCCCCCGGGAAGTTCTCTTGCTCGGCATCCAAACCATCCGGAGCTTAAGGGCAAGATGATGCACTGCAAGTGCCCGCTCACTTCGAAATTGCTTGTCAGAGCCAGCGATGTGCAGAAGGCCGGGAAAATGCTGCGATCGGCGCCTCCACGGCTGTAGACGCAGCGACCAATGAGGAAGAGGACACCTGCTGTGGCTAACAGCCAGAAGAGGCGGAAGGTTACTAGAGATTTATTTGTTTCGGGGTGCATCCCATTCCACGGATTGTGGATCCTGGTGAACTCTGAGTAACCCCTGGTGGATCGGGTCCGTCCGGGGTTTTGCGTGGTGTGCACAAAAACAGAGTCGACATCTACGGTGGTAACAGGCAGGCAATCGGCTGAAACAACAGCCAGAGAGCCCACCGAAATCATCAAAAGCCGAGCTTCAACGTCCATCCTGCCGGCCGTCAGTTATTCAGGCACCCGGCAAGGAAGAGAGAGGCACGCCGGTTCCATGAGGGCAACTAAACGTCTGTTTTTACCGTATATTGTCAAAAAAAATAGAAAACAACAAACTTAAATTCTAGAAAAGGCAGCCCTCTTCATCTCCCCTCATCCAGGAATCCTGCCTGAGCGATGCAAGCCAATTTCTGCAGGTAATAGTTCTATGTTCGCCGCAGCTGCACCAGCATTGAAAAATATATTCTTTGTTATCTTCCTATTTTATATCACCGGTTAAAACCTTCTATCGTCTATATTTCACTGGCCCCCCGGGGTCGTCGTCTGTTTGCAGCAACGAGCGTGCCTTTGTGAAAACATGGGCTTCCATTTACAGTAGGAAACTATAATGGCAATCAGTGGCTGCCAGCTATCATTTGTCAAACTTCTTTGCTGGTCCTTTGCGTACACTTGGCTCATCACCTTAATTTCGAATATAATAACACGGACCCAGCACCCTCGTAGCAGCGCCTCGTTGCCTAGCGTGGCAAAAGAATGTATTGCGGGTACAGAACCTGTCACTGTAACTGGGTTCTTGCGGACTTGTATCCCCCGGAGGACAGGACGACGATAGTTACGCAGTGCGATCACTAATGTAACAGCGTGGGTAGCATGGTAAGTCTGATGTCGGTGTATGCATTCGTTGTAACACGGTATTGTTAGTTCACGTATGATGCTCTCCAGCTGGCAACTAGGGGCGAAGTACGTGATTAACAGATGCTTACAATTTTATTGCGTGCATCGAAGGATGGCTTAGGTGTACTATCAGGTGTTGTTGGCTTGCGGGGGCAAACGTAACAAGGAGTGGCATAATTCATGAAACGCCGCCTTCTCTCAATACCAGCTCCAGGCTCTTGCACCTCCCTACCCATGATGCATGACGGCTGGACCGAAAGGCAACTGCTTTTTGGGAGCTCTTATCTCAAGATTTCTGCGCCTTATCTCATGGCAAGCATCAGGTAAGACGTGGGACTGCCGTTACACACCTCTTAGTATGAATCCCCTATTTAGAAGGTCTGAATCCACAGCTTGACTAACGTTCATCAACAGTTGCTACTTCTGGACGTTGGGCCCTACCGATGGCTCACCATGTTCATGTGTTAAACGCGCAGGCTCTGCCTCCAGTCTGGAGGGCAAGCCCCAATAATTCCCCATTACGCGAGTGAAGATAAAGCTGAATATTTAGCAAATGTTTCAGAGGGAGTGTCTGAACTTTTTCCCCTCGCCCATTGGGGATGGACTATCGAATTTCGCTCTCGACGAAGCAGTGCTATACACCAGGCGGCCCTGCTAGGGAGGAAGGGGCAGTAGCTTATGTTTGCGTCACTTGACCAATCGGTGCTAACAAATGTGATGAAAGTTTTCGACCCTCGCCGAGGACCATCGTGGGAGGTAGTAGAGTTAAAATACTCAAGTCGACCAAACCCATCCGACCTCGAGCCTCAGGTCTCGTGGGAGCAGCGGCACAAAAGCATGGGCTCGTGCAGAGGGTATGTCATGAGCTATAGCACAGTTTTCTGCATGATTCTGCATGAATGATGCACAGCTCCACCATATCCTGCCCGAGAGTAGACATACATGTACCAAATTCACACAGGCCATGCTTTATCTGTTCTTTTCCTGCCCCTTCTCCCAAAAGCAACAGGCACCCTCTCGAGTCTGGAAGCTCACAGTGAAGAAAAGAAAGGAACCACAAAACAAAACAAACCAATGGCAAGGCAACGGCATCGGGGACAAGCGGCATGTGGTTATGCTCCTTTGTTTCGCCACAGCGTTTACCGAGGTGCAACTTGTTGCTGCGGCCTCTGTCAACGGTTTAGGCACCCGTCCAATGGTGTGCTGTGCAGTTCGATTCGATTGTGTGCCGCTTTTTGGTCCCTACAACCCAACCTAACTAAAATGGAAAAGCTGCTCCCAGTCGGCAGCATCAGTGTACTCATGGGCAAGGGTCAGGCCACCCTCAGAATAAAAAATAAAAGGGCCGTCAACGACGGCGCAGGGTGCGCTAGCTACAGGTGGAGGAGTGGAACTGCCAACTGGAAAAAGATGATCGTAGCGAAAGAGAACGTATATAAAGGGGTATGAGCTCACTTTGGTATGAAAGAGAGAGGCTGTTACCGAATATTAGTAGGAGAAGCCAATTTAAGCTGCGCTGCACACGCAACCTTATGCAAGAACGGCCGTGAGCTGCAGTAGAATCAAAGTGCTCAAGATCAAATATCGCAAAAGGTTCATAAAATTGTGACTTTTCCACCCTATTCCAGGACGCCACCACACGCAGGCCTAAATGCCTGACACTGGCAGGAGGTGGGACGGCCCAGGGATAACTCACAACGCACCGTGCCGCAACTCAACCCAATATGCAAACACAGCCAAGCCCCATTTCACTAATGGCAGTTACACTGTGAAAAATTTAAGAACAACGTACCTGGCAGTCCTCAGGCAGTCTTCAGGCAAGCGGAGGCATATGTGCCAGCCTCCCACAGACCATGCTACACGCTTGCAAGTTGGAGGGACCATGTAGATGTTCCTAAGGTAGTACTTGGAGCAGGGGGTCCCCGTAACCCACTTGGCGTGTCCGTGCAGATGGTCAACAACTTAATATTAATCATTGGCGTCTGCGAGCCGTTGAAAGTGCATCGAATGTGTCAGCGTCCTTCACTTGCTCCGTACCGGAATGATGCTGCATCCTGTCCTTTGGGAGAGCTAGCGGGGATTTCCTTGTTTCGCTGAACCGTTTCAGAAAACGGGCATCAATGGCTTTATGACATGTCCACGTTGGGGGTAAGTCAGCGATGTCAGCTAGCACACTAGCAGTGCATGGCTTTACCCAAAGCATCGCAAACTTCCTTACATGCTCCCCTGCCATGCGCTCGTCGAAGGGCTGAGTTTACTGGAACTAAAGAGCTTGGTTTGATAACGACTGCTGAATATAAGTTGTCGCAGTTTCGTGCCTGGCATTCGTTTGCTTTTTCCATGCATTTCCCAGCTGCAGAACACAAACCTTGGTGGCCTGTTCGGAGTCGGCGGAGTCCGGGAAATATAAGTGGTGATGGCCTTGATGCACTTCACTGTGAAATATTTGCTCGTGAGACGCTTAAGCCACAAAACAATTCTTGGTATTGCATGGTGTATGGGAGGTTTGCGCTTACTGAAGTGAACCTTCACTGAAATAACGGTGACCATGCCAACGTCGAATGTGCCGTGGTGTGGTCGTTGCGCTCTTACAAGGCATCTCGGCGTGTACGGATGCAAGGGTAAGCTGACACTCATTGAGTAAGTACTCAATAAGTTCCATAAATGTTAAGTACTAAAACGGGGTTGTTTGGGCTCAAAGTAAGGGTGTGGTTACTCTTAGTGCAACAAGCTGCTGAGACACATGCTAGACCGTCCCCTGTTCTCAGCCCAAGTCCCATGGGCCTCTGCGCCGGGACGAGTGGAAGTAACGGAACATTAGTTTCGTTGGAAAACAGAACAACAAAACATATTTACTGGATCTGAATGTATGTTGAGCCGTCTGAGCCTCAGTAATAGTCTATTTGAGGGAAGGTTGCTCGCCGATATGCTTGAAGGGAAGGCCTTGTCGTGCCCGGCACTACAATGAACCGGATTTGGGTTTCCGAAGCAGTAAGAAGAGAAATACTGATATTCAGTGAGGCTTTGTTTATAAAAACGAAGCAATTAGTTGCCGATCCCCTAGCACGAAGCCCCAGGGGCCCGGGTACTGCTCGCAACCGCGACGCGTGCTCCCGCGGGCCCCGCCCAAGGGCGCCGTGGGCGGCGGAGTCGAACAGATTATTAGAACGGCTTTGTGGCCCAACAGAACTGTCCTTTGGGGTGAAATTTGAGAAACTTAGTAAAATTTAGTATAAACGGGAGAGTTTAGGCTCGGGCGCTAGCGTGTACCTAATTAGATTACGGAAATGGGCATGTAGCCCTGGTGGTTCAGCGCTACAGGCCTAGTGTAGCGCTGAGTCGCCTCAGGCTACATAGCCTACTTCTTAGTGCTGCAGTCGCATATTAATACCTCACCCAAATGGTTGCTCCTACGCCTTAGAATACAATTAGTTTTCGAATTACAAACGAAAGAGGCCCTTCGAATGACCGGAAACCATACATTAGATCCGACTTCCCGACCGCCCGCAGTGCCCTCATGGTGGGCACTGCGGCGCTCATGCATGGAGTCCGCAGGTGCCCGCGTCGCTGCTGTAAGCAGGAGCGGGGTCCTAAGACCTAGCCGCTAGCCACCCAGCGGATGACTGCTTCGAGTCTACGAACTAACCTTATTAGCTTTTCGTTTTCCAGTTATTACAGACTTTCTTATTGAAGTAGGAGCTTAAGTCCGGTGCATTGTAGTGCCGGGCACTACACCTAGTGTAGTGCATGGACACTGCAATAGGCTCTCCACTGAGTGTCCGGTGAGTGAATTCGTCGAAAAGCACAATATAAAGAATATCCAGTATTTAATAGGGAGCTTTTAGACCACAATTGTGGTAACGCGTGCCTACAGCCCTTGGGGCGAACCCGCGACGCTTGCCTCTTAGAGGGTGAGGCGCCTAGCAGATCCTACCTTTGACTGGGACCGCCGGGAAGAATCGGATTTTTTGAACTTCCAGGGAGTTCGGTATTCTAAGGTTTCTAGAAAGATATTACGGGAGATGGGGGTTATATAAGATGCGTGCACCTGAGTTTCAGAGGCTAGAGATCCACGTAGTGTCAGCTGAATGACTGGGCTGTTCACTACGCGTAGGCTGGTGCCCCACAGACGAGCCTCATTCGGTACGGGTGATTAGCCAGTCTCTGATTAAAAAGGTGTTAGTTTGAAAAGGCGGCTTTGTCTCTAAACATGCTCTAAAACAAGGCCTGGACTGAAGAGGGACTGAGCGGTGGTTGGCCAGCATCTTTCACTGGTCCGAACCCCTTCCATTCGTCGTAGTTCCTTGACAGCCTGTGGTGTGAAGGGGCTCGAAACCTTATCGAAAACTCATTAGCTGGTACTGCAGTGTTGTGTTGTCGTTTGGGGCACAGCTCGCGGAGCGTGAGTTACTGCTCGCCCGCTGGTAACGGGGGGTCCAGTTCCCGAGGCCCTTAAGATCCTAGGATACATCTGGCCCCGAACTCCCCTTGAATGGCAATCAGAGAGGAGTTTCTCACAATTTTGGTGGACTACAAGGGTAACTTTAACCGGTGGAGGTGTTGCACACAAATTTCAAGCCATGGCTCTAAGGGCGGATTCGAAGGCCCAATGGTGAACGGAAATATGA
Source organism: Eimeria sp. OTU-Y (assembly GCA_904066245.1). Lineage (NCBI taxonomy): Eukaryota > Apicomplexa > Conoidasida > Eucoccidiorida > Eimeriidae > Eimeria > Eimeria sp. OTU-Y. The sequence goes on from CAJFCZ010000237.1 coordinate 13,702, forward strand.
TGGGGAACACCGCGGGAAGTCGTCACTAATTGAAAGGTGCCAAAAGCAAGAATAGTATACTGAGTGGAGGCTGAAACTGTTAACAAGAATGGAGGCCCAATCGGATAAACTATAAGGGTTTAAGAGAGACAGCTGGGACTACTTAAGTCGTAGCTAACGTAGGAGGCTTCCAGTCGCCAGTGGACTGGTAGTAAGTGCGGGGACTAGCAAGAAATAGAGCATTGTTCAGGGCATTTCTGCCTGAACCAAGCTGAATCTCGGCGGCTACCCCTATGTAGGGCAGAGACAAGGGTTAGGCCCCTAAGATTATCAGGGGCTAACTGATAAGTGACACAACAGACACAGCTTCCCGCACGCCACCTAGAGGGAGGGGGCTTGGCAAGAACATCGATAACCATGCCTCCCCCTGATCCTATGCAAATGCCGGACCCCGAGACCGTTACTTCCTCAGCCAATCATCCGCCTAGGCTGGCATTCAGCGGACCTGTGCGTTTCACTTTCATGGACCATATTAAGGACATCCCTGAAGTCCTGCTACTCCGTATGCAGGAGCGGTTAAAGAACACAATGGGATTCACACTTCCTAGACTAGGTAGCACCCTTGGCCGACACCTTTTGCCGCGCGACCGACGTAACGAGCCGTTTCAGGTTCCCATGGACGGCAACAGAGAGCACAAAGGGAATGGCTAATGCAGGTTAATCAGTGTTTCGATATCATACAGATGAGTGAAGAGGCGCAACTTGCGGATGTGGCATCACCTTTGACAGGTAAGGCGCTGTTACACTACTGAACGACAAAGAGACGGATACTAAAACTGATGCTGACAATTTGGTAACAACCCCAAGGGTTCATGATACAGACGCTTGGAATAGCACCTGCAGTGGTAACTATCACAAACTTAAGGTTATCGAACACAGTTGGGGCTTCGAAAAAGTTGTGGAAAGGTTCTCCAATGTCCTGGCTGACGGGGAATAGGCGTCAGAAGAGATTCTTGAGGACATGTTCCTTCCAAGGTTCCCTTATGATATGGTGAAGAGGGTGGTGAGGCGTAGCTTTACTTCCTGGGTAGAGATTTGGGATGAGCTATTGGCCGAGAGGTCTCACGTTGCAAACAGGGCAGCGAGGTGGTGCTAGCGTACGACAGATAAGTTCCGACGGGAAGTGAAGGGGAGTGATGAGCTAGTCAGACATTGTTGGGTGATGAACAGCAAGCACGACAAGGGGAGTGTTCACACCAGTGGGTGGATGTCTCAGCAGCAGGTGCAGAAAAAGAACGAACGTGGCACTGTCGGAATTTTGCCGGAGACTTGAGGGTGTATATCTAAATATGCTCTCTGAAGGGCGCCTTAGTGTCTATTCACTGCAGTGCAGGTGACCACCTTACTGCAGCGAAGTAAGGTGGCCTCTTGTGCTACGACTCTCGCTGCTCGCACTTGCCCCGACAGAGCATGCGGCGTTACCAAGTGTAGTGCAGTCTCTCGGCCGTTGCCCAGGACAGTGCGGAGCTGAAATAGTGAGCGACCTTAAGAAGATAGCTATCAAAGGCCAGCCGACCTCCCCTCAAAAACCTAAGAGTCATGGGTATACAGGCGTAAGGGACTCTGGCTGGGCTGGAGTGAAGGCGGCCTGCTATGAGGTGTCATAGAGCTTGCTGCAACGATCGCTGCCAGGCAAGACAGGCTGAAGAGCACAGCCAAGCCTCCCTTGTTGTTCCCCTGGCCGGCTAAGCATGCAGTGGCTTAACAGTTTTTTTGTTATAACTCTCTCCCCTGCCCTGCTTCTAAGAGCAGCTGCCTATGTAGCTACTATCAGATTCACACACAGCGAAGCTAGCAACGTGCAGCCCCCTGTTCTATAGAGTCTAAGCCTGCCTTCCCATTCTCGCCTAAGATTCAACGGGGAGGGTCTGGCTGCTGTCTATTATTATGTTGATGTGCTGCTGTGTAGTGTCATAGCCATCGAAACAAATACTAAAAAATTGATCCTCTTACTTATTCAAGTCAGCTGGCCCGGTTAGGGGAGGCGAGCAACTTGAATGAATGATGATAGGCAGCCACCTGCCTCTATATATGAATTAAATATATAAAAAAAAGTAAAATAACAGAAAAACATTAAAAATAAGTTTCTATGAAGGACAGACAACTACAGAATGTTGGGTCTGCATGCGCGTCGGCGATGCTACTCAGCTGGACAGCTCGCTGCTGCAGCAGCAGCAGCAGCAGCAGCTGCTGCTGCTGCTGCTGGATTCGGGTGTATGAACGCTTCAGCCTACCGATACACTAGATCTGGAGGAGCTCAGGCAGCACTGCATGCAACGGGAGCTGCAGCAGCTGCCGTTGAGTCTACGGGATACGGCAGGAGCTGCAGCAGCAGCTGCAGAACTGCAGCAACTGCAGCAACTGCAGCGCAGCAACTACACGCTGCGCTCTCTGTGCAGCAACGCGATCTCTTCCTACACCTGACGTTGTTCCATAGACAGCCAGATATCTGTAGCAGCAGCAGCAGCAGCAGCTGCAGCAGCTGCTGCTGCGGCGGCAGCGGCAGCAACAACTGCAGCAAAGCTAATACTAGTCAGCTGCCTCAGCGGCTGTGCTGCTAAGCAGTGGAACAGCAGCAGCAGGTGCATGCATTTGCATGTGCTGCAGCAAAACCACCATAAGTGACAGCCTACTCAGCAACAGCAGCAGCAGCAGCAGCAGCAGCAGCAGCAGCAGCAGCAGCAACAGTACCTCCGCCTCTCCCCTCCCCCCGGTGAAGAAGGACGCGGATGTTCCTAGCGACATCAGCAGCAGCAACAGCAGCAGCAGCAGCAGCAGCAGCTGCTGCAGTCTGCTGTTGAGCCCTTACATACGACTTGCTGCAGCAGCAGCAGGCAGCGCATAGAGACGATGGAGGCTCCTGACAAGCACGTGCAAGAGCAGCGGGATCCGCACGAGCAGCCCCAGCAGCAGCAGCAGCAGCAGCAGCAGCAGCAGGAACAGCAGCAACAGCAGAAGCAGCCGCAGCAACTGCAGCAGCAGAAGCCGCTGCAGCAGCACCTAGCCACACCTACAGCGCAGCTGGCTGAAGCTTGTTCTGCTGCCTCTGCACCGGGGAGTGCGCAGCAGCTACAGCGGCAGCAGCAGCAGCAGCAGGAAGAGCAGCCAAAGTCGCAGCAGCAGCAACCGCTGGAAACGCCGCAGCAGCTGACTCAGCAGCAAAGGCAGCAGCATGAGCAACGGACGCAGCAGCAAAAGCAGCAGCAGCAGCAGCAGCAACAGCAGCAGCAATGCGAGCAGCGACTTGCGGTAGAATCAGGAGAGACTGAAAGGCGGCAGCAGCAGCGGCAACGGCAGCAGCAGCAGCAGCAACAGCAGCAGCATCACCACGCGGAGCAACAACAGCAGCAGCATGCAGGGCTGCTGCAGCAGCAGCGTGCTGCTGATGCATCGCAGCAGCAGCAGCAGCAGCAGCAGCGCACTGCAGCAGCTGCAGCCGCTCCAGAAGCCGCCTCTGTAGGGGCGCCGCCGCCTCTGTCTGCTAAGGGCGAGGCTGCTGCTGCAGCAGCAGCAGCAGCAGCAGCAGGTGCCGCAGCAGCGATATTAACAGCCCACTCCTCTCCACCACCAGCTGCAGAAGCCGCAGCAGAAGCAGCAGCAGAAGCAGCAGCAGAAACGGCAGCAGCAGCAACGGCAGCAGAAGCAACAGCAGCAAAAGCAGCAGCAGGTCCCGATGGCTCCGGTGCGTCTGCTGCAGGGCGGCAGCAGCCAGCAGCAGCAGGAGCTGCAGCACGGGCAGCACCCGCTGCTGCTGCTGCTGCTGCTGCTGCTACTGCTGCCGCTGCGCCAAATAGCTCTCCTCCCTCACAGAACTCGGTAAGTGAGCAGCAACTTGATTGGCAGCCGCAGCAGGAGGAGGAGCAGCAACAGCAGCAGCAGCAGCAGCAGCAGCAGCAGCAGGAGCAGCAGCAGCAGCAGGAGTACCAGCAACAGCAGCAGCAGCAGCAGCAGCAACAGAAGTAAAGTGTGCTGTGGTTTGCGCTCAGGATACTTTGTGGCGGCCTCAGCCAACTCCGCCTAAGGATGCTTCGCTGCTGCAGCAGCAGCAGCAGCAGCAGCAGCAGCAGCAGCAGCGTGCCCAAAAGCCGCAGCTGGAGCAGCAGCAGCAGCAGCAGCAGCACAAACAGCGAGCAGCACATCGGGCTACCTCTCCTCCTGCGGTGGTTAGAGCCAACAGCCCCAGAGACCCATCAGCAGCAACAGCAGCAGCATCAACATCAGCAGCAGCAGCAGCAGCAGCAGCAGCAGCAGCAGCAAGCAAGCAGCCGTCGCACTCTCAGTTGAACTCTGCCTTCGTTCGCTCGCCAACTGAGCGGCGCCGCCAGCAGCAGCAGCAGCAGCAGCAGCAGCAGCAGCGGCATGTGGGGCAGCAGCGAACTAACCTCTCTCTTGTTGCCCCTATACCCAGCAGCAGCAAAGCAGCAGCAGCAGCAAACTCCTTGCTGCTGCAGGGCTGGCTGCAGAAGTGGACAAACCTCTTATCTTCATGGAGGCCGAGGTAAACCCTAAACCCTAAACCCTTATCTGTAGTTTTCTCTAGTTCAGGGTTTAGGGTTTAGAGCTTGATGTTTAGGGTTTAGGGTTTAGGGTTTAGGGTTTTGTGCCACAGATACTTCTTCGTACACGCGGGCTTAGGGTTTAGGGTTTAGGGTTTAGGGTTTAGGGTTTAGGGTTTAGGGTTTAGGGTTTGTGCCCCAGATACTTTTTCGTCCACGCGGGTTTCTTCAAGTACAGCACCACGAAGACGTCGCCGCCTAAGGAGATGTTTCTATTAAACCAGTGCCGCATTCGCCTTTGCCCTCGTTAGCCTAAACCCTAAACCCTAAACCCTAAACCCTAGAGCATAAACCCTTGGGGTGTATATACACCCTCTATCCCTTGGCCGGCTTAGCTGCTCTCCTGCGGCCTCTGGCTTAATCCTTAAAACATATTTTTTGGATAAGGGTTTATGAGCCTCAGATCGGGGGTATAAGATTTGGGGTGAGGGTTTAGGGTTTAGGGCTTAGGGTTTAGGGTTTAGGGTTTAGGGTTTTGGCCGTGGTTGCTGCAGACGACCCCGTTCGCTTCGAGGTGGATGTCATAGATCAGCAGACGCTTTATCTGCGGGCGGAGAGTCAAGAAGAAAAACAAATGTGGTGTGTGCCTTGAGGCTTCGGGTTAGGGTTTAGGGTTTAGGGTTTAGGGTTTAGGG
>CAJFCZ010000238.1:0-18918 GCA_904066245.1 Eimeria sp. OTU-Y
CTCATGCCAACATCCCACGCCCTCTGGAGACCTCAACTACCCAAAGTGCACGACCCTTCCACAGCTCCACACAATTCTAAACCCGGCCAACCTAAGCTTCCCTCACACCGCCCGTCGCCCCACTTGCCCTGGGATGCCTGCGAACCTCTCGCCCAAATACACATACACGAAAGGCAAAGGGAATGCTGACACTCAAGTCATAAGGAACCTTAAAACCTCCTGCACCTCGCAATAAACGGATGCAAACTACATGGTTTGCTGCTAGACTAGCCAGCGGACGCAGCAACGCTACAAATAAAACGCACGGTGTTCAGCAACATTTGCAAGGCGTTTGTCGATTCTGTCCTTCTCAACACGCTCTGTGCAAAAGTGCAGCAACCCCTCTCCCATTTCGCAAGTTCTTTGCTAGGCTAATTAGCCACTCTGCAAACGCATGTACACACTGCCCCTTACTGGATGAACGCAACAACACATAGTCATGGCAAAGATGCGTCTCTTGTCCGTGTACGGCATAGGCTGCTTCGTCCCTAAGGTTACCAAGGAGCCATGGAGAAAGCATATCCTCAAACTCGCAGATTTCCGGTTGGACGTAACACCGCGCACTCCCAACAAAAATACCACCCTCATTAGCCTCCGACACAACATCCATCTCACCTGGGCTGCAGCACCTCATACCAACATCTCACGCCCTCTGGAGACCTCAACTACCCAAAGTGCACGACCCTTCCGCAGCTCCACACAATTCTAAACCCGTCCAATCTAAGCATCCCTCACACCGTTCGTAGCCCAACTTGGCATGAGATGCGTGGAACCTTCCATCCAAAGACGCATACATAAAAGGCGAAAGCAATGCTGACACTCAAGTCATGAGGAACCTTAAAACCTCCTGCACCTCGCAACAACCAAAAACAGATAAAGTGGTTTGCCGCTAGATCAGCACGCAACAACACATAGTAATAACAAAGATGCGTCTCTCTTTCGCGTGTGACATACGCTCCTTCGTCCGCAAAGTGACCACTGAGCCATTGCGAAGGAGCCACACACTGCCTGCTTACTGGCTGGACACGGTATCGCGCACTCCCAAAAAAGGCAGGCCCCTCGGTTGTCACCAGTACAGGGTGCCTACCAGGGCTGCAACACTTCATGCAAACCCCTCACGCCCTCTGCATAACTCGGCTATCAAAACGCTCGGCTATTATGTAGACCCCTACACCTCCAAGGCTGTTGAACCTAAGTGTTGCTCACGTCAAACCACCATTGCCGCACGCGCTGATGGCCAACCATTCACGCAATATCACGTACATAAAAGGCAAAAGTAGTGCTGACACGCAAGCCATCAAGTACCTGAAAACCTCCTGCACCTCGCAACAAACAAGAACAAATAGACTAGATTCTGTTGGACAAACTAGCGGACGTAACAACGCTACAACGCACGCTCTGCAAAAATATATGCAAGGCATTTGTCCATGGTATTCTGGAAACCATGGTCTAAAAAAAAATACTGTAACCCCGCTCCCAATTTCGCAATTGTGCAAACCTGTGTAGGCACTGCTTCTTACTGGCTGAAAGCAACAACGCATAGTCATAACAAAGATGCGTCCCTCGTTCGCGTACGAGATAGGCTGCTTCGTCCCAAATGTGACCATTGGGCCATTGCGAAAGCATAGCCCCACACTGGCTGCTTGGTGCCTGGACGCAACATCGCGCATCCCCAGGAAAAGCGCGTCCCTCGTTAGGCTTCGACACAGGCTGCTGCTCATCTGGACTGCAACACCTCATGCCAACATCTCACGCCCTCTGCATACCCTAGCTATCAATAGTGCACGAGCCCTGCGCAGCTCCGCACAAGTCTAATGCCGTCCAACCTAAGCTTCCTTCACACAGTCCGTCGCCCACCTTGGCTTGAGCTGCCGGCGAGATTTTTACGGACGGAAACTTACATAATAGGCGAAAGCAATGCTGACACTCAAGTCATGAGGAACTTTAAAACCTCCTGGAATCGCAACAAAGAAAAGCAAATAAACTGCCTTCTTGCTAGGCCAGCCAGCGGAAGCACCAACACTACAACGCACTTTCTGCAGCAACATATGCAACGCTTTTTGTTGACTGTATCCTGGGCAGCATGATATGTGCAAAAACTACAGCGACCCTGACCAGAACTTCGCGAGCTTTTCGCTAGGCTACTTAGCCATTCTGCAAACATATGTACACACTGCTCCTTACTGACTGAACACAACAACGCATAATCATAACAATGATAAGTGTCTCGTTCGCGTACAAGATAGGCTGATTCGTCCCCAATGTGACAAGTGACCCATTACGAAACCATAACCCTACACTGGCTGCTTGCTCTCTGGAAGCAACATCGCGCCCTCCCAACAAAAACACCACCTTCGCTAGAATCCGGCACAGCCTCCTGCTCAGCTGTGCTGCAACACCTCATCCCAACGCCTCACGACCTCTGTACACCCCAGCTATCAATAGTGCATGACCCCTGCGCAGCTCAACACAACTCTAAAGCCGGCCAACCTTAGCTTCCCTCACACCGTGCGTCGCCCAACCTGACATGAGCTGCTTGCCAACCTTTCAGAAAAAGACATACATGAAACGCGAAGGCAATGCTGACACTCAAGACATGAGGAACCTTAAAACCTCCTGCACACTGCAAAAAACAAAAACAAATAAATTATATTGCTGCCACACAAACCAGCGGGCGCAACAACGCTACAACGCACGGGCTGCATCAACATATGCAGAGAGTTTGTTTGCAACATGGTCTGTGCAAAACCTACATCGACCCCGCTACCAATTTCGCAAGCCCTTCGCCAGGCTTATGAGCCATTCTCCAAACATATGCACACACTACCCCTTACTGGCTGAACGCAGCAACGCATAATCATAACACAGACGCGGTTGCCCCTCGCGTACGAGATAGGCTGCTTCGTTCCCAAAGTGGCTAGCGACCCATTGCTAAAGCATAGCTTCACACTGGCTGCTGGGTGGCTGGATGCAACTTCGCGCACTCCCAACAAAGGCCGGCCTATCGGTTGTCACCAGCACAGGGTCCTTAACAGGTCTGCAACGCCTCATGCCAACACCTCACGCCCTCTAGAGACCTCATCAAGACCTATCAAAATGCTCGGGCGTTGTGCAGTCCCCCGCATCTCCAAGGCCGCTCAACCTATGGGTTGCTCACAACGTCAATAACCTCCTTCCGCACGTGCTGACGGCCAACCATTCAGACAAAGACGCATACATAAAACGCGAAAGGGCTACTGGAGCTCAACTCATGAGGAACCTTAAAACCCCCTACACCTCGCAACAAACAAAAACAAAAAAAAAGGTGTTGCTTCCAGGCAAGCCAGCGGGAGCAACAACGCTACAAAGAACGGTCTGGAGCAACATATGCAAGGCGTTCGTCGGTTGTGTCCTGGGGGAACACGGTCTGCAAAAAACTACAGCGACCCCGCCCCCATTTCGCAAGTTCTTCGCTAGGCTAATGAACTATTTTGCAATCATATGCACACACTGCTCCTTACCGGCTGAACGCAACAACGCATAATAATAACAAAGATGCGTCTCTCGTTTGCGTACAAGATAGGCTACAACGTCCCCAAAATGACAAAAAAGCCATTGGGGAAGCATAACCCCACACTGGCTGCTTGCTGCCTGGACGCAACATCGCGCACTCCCAACAAATATACCACTCTCGTTAGCCTCCGACACAACCTCCTGCTTAACTGGGATGCAGCACCTCAAGCCAACGCCTCATGGCCTCTGCACAACCCAGCTATCAATAGTGCACAACCCTTCCAAAGCTCCACACAATTCTAAACCCGGCCAACCTAAGCTTCCCTCACACCATCCGTCGCCCAACTTGGCATGAGCTCCGTGCCAACCTTTCACGCAAAGACACATACATAAAAGGCGAAAGTAATGGTGACACTCAAGTCATGAGGAACCTGAAAGCCTCCTGCACCTCGCAACAAGCGAAAGCAAATGACCTAGTTTGCTGCTAGACCAGCCAGCGGACGCAACAACGCTATAAACTACAACGCACGCTCTGCAGCAACATTTGCAAGGCGTCTGTCGATTCTGTCCTTCTCAACACGCTCTCTGCAAAAACTACAGCCACTCCCCCCCCATTTTGCAAGCCCTTCGCTAGGCTAATTAGCCATTCTGCGAACATATGCGCGTATTGCTCCTTACCCGCTGAACACAACGAAGTATAATCATAGCAAAGACGCGTCTCTCGTTCGCGCACGATATAGGCTGCTTCGCCCCCAAAGTGACAAATGAGCTATGGCGAAAGCATATCCTCAAACTGGCTGCACACGTGCTGGACACATCACCTCGCACTCCCAACAAATGTACCACCCTCGCTAGCCTCCGACACAGGTTGAGGTTGCTGCTCACCTGGGCTGCAACACCTCATGCCAACATCTCGCCCTCTGGAGACCTCAACTACCCAAAGTGCACGACCCTTCCACAGTTCCACACAATTCTAAGCCCGGCCAACCTAAGCTTCCGTCACGCCGGCCTTCGCCAAACTTGGCAAGAGCTGCCTGCCAACGTTTCGCCCGAAGACACATACACAGAAGGCGAAAGCAACGCTGACACTCAGGCCACGCGAAACCTTTAAACCTCCTACACCTCGGAATATACAATAACAAATAAACAAGTTTGCTGCTAGACAATCCAGCAGACGTAGCAACGCTACAACGCACTCTCTACAGCAACATGTGCAACGCGTTTGTCGATTGTGTCATCGGCAACGCGCTCTGTGCAAAATCTACAGCCACCCCCCTCCCATTTCGCAAGCTCTTCGCTAGGCTAATTAGCCATTCTGCAAACACATATACACACTGCTCCTCTGGCTGAACGCAACAACACATAGTCATAACATAGGTGCGGCTTTCGTTCGTGTACGAGATAGTCAAATAATTCATGTTGCTGCTAGGCAAACCGGGGACACGCAACAACACTACAGGGCACGGTCTGCAGCAGCATATGCAAGGCGTTTGTCGATTGTGCCGTCGACAACACGCTCTGTGCAAAAACTCCAGAGACCCCGCTCCTAATTTCGCAAAGGATTTCGCTAGGCTATTTAGCACTTCTGCACATATTTGTACACACTGCTCCTTACTGGCTGAACGCAACCACGCATAATCATAACAAAGACGCTTCTCTCGTTCGCATACGACATAGGCTGCTTCGTCCCCAAGGTGGGCAATGAGCCACTGCGAAAGCGTAGCCTCACACTGGCTATTTGCTGCCTGGACGCAACATCGCGCACCCCCAGCAGAAGCGCATCCTTCGGAAGCATTTCCCACAGGTTGGTCAGCTGTGGTGTAGCGCCTTATGTCAACATCTCACGCCCTCTTCACACCTCAACTATCCGACGTGCACGAGCCTTGCCCAGCTCCACACAATTCTAAACGCTCCATGGCTAATCTTTGTCCAGAAGACCTCTCGCGCATCTTGGCATAAGCTGCATGGGAACCATTCACGGGACGACACCTACATAAACGGCGAAAGCAATGTTGACACCCGAGGCATGCGGAACCTCATAACCACCTCCATGCATCACAGGAACTCACCAGAAATGAAATATCGATGCTAAACAAGCACCGGAATGCAAGACCCCTACAAGATCTGCAGCAGCATATGCAGGGGGTCCTGTTGACTTTTTCGCTTTCTCCGGCGAAAACCAACAACGAGCCCCTTGCAATTTCGCAAGCTCCACACTAGACAGCTCTGTTCGTTTTGGCCCGAGAAGGCCTGTAGACGCCGACACGTCCAGACGTCTCCTCGACATGCCATAAATTGTCTCAGCTCAGCCTCTTTTCCGCGCCTCTGCACTCCTTTCCAGCTATCGCGCTCATCATGCATCTCCTGCCTCACATGTTGCCTCCCTGGCAGCTTGCACAGACAATTCAACCGACCGTCAACACGTGCATCCTAAGCCATTCATCACTACGCGCTCCAGGCAATCATCTTGCTTCTCGAAGCAGCGTACGAAGAGCGCCCACCCGGCTGCGCACAAGCCACCGCATGTGCTAACACACTTCGTCACATTCACGCACGCTGGCGTGGCGCTCCCTGCAAGGCGTTTGCGGGACTGTCTGATTCTCAGCATCAAGTGCCGCTCCTTAAAGGTGGCCAGAACCCTTGTGGCCTGCAGTCAATAGGACCAACAGCGGACGCGTGTCCCCCTCCTCAGCATCATTTCCTTGATGTCCCCAACATGACTAATGAGCCGTTTTGCAAGTCTATCCCCACACTGGTTGCTCACTGGCTGGGCGCAACAACGTATACTCACAACAAAGAGAGCTTGCTGAAACACCTTTTGCCACTACGCCACACCCTGCACACTGGTCCACTTCAAAAAGTGCACGATCGTTGCGCCGACCCCCACCATAAGTTACATTGTCAGAATAATCAGGAGTGCCGCGTTGCAAATCATCAAATCCCCTCAAATTCTTCAAATTCAGGAATATTGTATAGCTTCGATCATTAGACTGCATTGCTTTAAAGAGTACTCCTTTAAATCCGTGCAGTACAAGGCTTGCTCACAACGTCCGCTACCCACCTCGTCACGTTGTTCCGAAGAACCATCCGCGAAAGGAGATGCAGGTACGTGAAGAAACAAATGTTGACACTGAAGTTATGCGGCATTTCACGACCTTCCACATCTCAAAACGCAAAGCAATGCGAAAGAGCGCGCCGCTTGAGAAGCTGAGAAACGCAACAGCGTTGCAACGGATGGTCGGCAGAAACATATCCAAAGACTTTGTTGACTGTTTCCTCTGCTCGATGGTCTTAGGAAAAGTTACAACAAACCCGTTAATTTTGAACATGCTTCACGCTACGTGCCTCCCGTCGCTATAGCACCAGATACCTAGGCAGACGATACCGACACGCCCAGACGCCTCCTCCGCGTGCCGCAAACTCTCCCGCATAAACCTCATTTCCATGCCTTTGCACAGATTCCAGGCTACGACGGCTTGACGTCCATGTCGTCCCTCGCGAGCACCCTCCCTTGTACCGTCCACAGGCAAGCCAGCCGATCAACAACTTACGCATCCCACTCATTTCATCACCACTTGCTTTAATCGTTCACCTCGGCTCTCTGCGCAACGTCCGATAAGAGCTCCCTTCACCACGCACATCTCACTACATGCGCTAACACACTCCGCCACACTTCGCCACACTCACGCACGCTGAGGTGGCCCTCGCCACAAGGCTGTTCCGGGAATTAATGATTTCCAGGATCAAATGGCAATGCAACGAAACTTCCACAACCCCCATTTCCTACACCCAAACGAACCAACAACGAATGCGTCTCTCCTCACCTCACATTCACTGCCCCCACGTCAAAATAGGACCAATACGCCACTTTCCAAACACGTTCCCACACCCTCTCCTTACTGGCTGGCAGCAAAAATGCATTGCAACAACGAAAGCCCGTATCTCGTTAGCGTCCCAGACAAGCTGCTCAGCAGTGCTGCAACACCTCGTGCCATCACCACCGCATGCCACGCACACTCCTGTACTTCCTAAACTGCGTAGGCTTTGTGCAGCTCCACCTACTTCTAAAGCCGCGATACCTATGCTCTACTTACATTCTCCTGCGCAACCCAAAGTGCATGACCGTTGCGAGCTCCACCTCCACACACTTCTGAGGCCGTGCTAGCTTAGCTTTACTCACAACTTAAACTCCCCAACATGGCACGTTCTGACGACGAAACATCCACGGGAGACCACATACATAAAGGGTCAACGCATTGTTGACTATCTAGTCATGCGGCACTTCAGTGACCTCCCACATCTCCCAAAATGCAAAAACAATGGAATTGTTCGCATCTAGGCAAACTGGGGAACGCATCCATGTTGCAACAAAAGGTCTGCACCGACGGATGCAGAGCGCCTGTTGACTGTTTCGCGTGCCCGACCATCCGTGGAAAAACTACGGCGAGCCCGTCGCAACTGCGCAACATCCACGTTGAAACACTCTGTTAGCTACGGCCACACATATCTAAACAAACGGCGCCGACATGCCCAAACGTCGCCTGCAAGGAACCTAAACTGTCTCAGCTCTAGCTCCTCTCCACACCTCTACACACATTTCCAGCTCTCAGGACTCACCATCCATCTCGTGCCCCGCGAGCACCCTCCCTTGTACCGTCCACAGGCAAGCTAACCGATCAACAACTTACGCATCCCACTCATTTCATCACCACTTGCTTTAATCGTTCACCTCGGCTCTCTGCGCAACGTCCGATAAGAGCTCCCGTCACCACGCACATCTCACTACATACGCTAACACACTCCGCCACACTTCGCCACACTCACGCACGCTGAGGTGGCGCTTGCCACAAGGTTGTTCCGGGAATTAATGATTTCCAGGATCAAATGGCAATGCAACGAAACTTCCACAACCCCCATTTCCTACACCCAAACGAACCAACAACGAATGCGTCTCTCCTCACCTCACATTCACTGCCCCCACGTCAAAATAGGACCAATACGCCACTTTCCAAACACGTTCCCACACCCTCTCCTTACTGGCTGGCAGCAAAAATGCATTGCAACAACGAAAGCCCGTATCTCGTTAGCGTCCCAGACAAGCTGCTCAGCAGTGCTGCAACACCTCGTGCCATCACCACCGCATGCCACGCACACTCCTGTACTTCCTAAAATGCATATGCTTTGTGCAGCTCCACACACCTCTAAAGCCGACACCGTCAATGCTGCAAGAGGATGCATTCGCATTAGGTGCTCCAGTGTTTCTGCAAGCAGTGCTCGCTGCCTAACTTTCCGCGGTTCAACTTTTGTCCTGGGCAAGCTAAACAGGCGCAATATTAATGCCAACTTCGAAATATGGCTGCGGAAGGCGCGCTTCTCAAATCGCTCCTTGTTGGAGGCCCATCGTGCAGCGCGAATATTGGACTCATGCAAAATCTAACATCCGTGCTGACCCAGGGGCTGCTGACTGTTCGTCTATGCCTACTGCAGTGCAATGCTAAGGGCAGAGACAGCGAACCCGTTCAATGGCACATCTATAAATTGCACTTCCTCCGACCACTTAACTGCCAAGGGAACTCAACAAACCTGAATGGCCCACCTGCACTACGGTTTTCGCGTTCTTTTGTGCTACCCCATGTCCAGATGATGAGTTACGGGCTCCGCATTTTCTCGCATAAACGACATCACTATTTGCATAATTTGTCGTTGGCCGCTGCCGGCCCTTTCCTGTTCCTCGTTGCAGAACCATCGTCATCTACAATCGAAGTGGCCGCCAATACTACTAGGATCTCAACGCAAATCACCGCGTGATCGTTGTTGTCCCCCACCACGTACCGCGTTGCGCATAAACGGTTCTCTAATCACTGAAGCCGAGCCTAGTTTCAGACTCTACCGCGCAAACGAACAACGCACCACTGACGCATCCCATCCCAGTATTCACCAAAGGTGAACACGGGTATGAAGAACAAATCGTACTCATTCTCACCCTGCAACTCCATAAATCTCCGCGCATGCACATACGCATTCATGCCTTTCCTCATCCAAGCTGAAGCGTGACAGGAACTATAACCGTTTCAAATAGATGAATAGGCTTCTCCTTTTCGAGTTCCCGCAGAGTGTTCTTGCTCCCTAGCGCCCCCACCGTAACAACTGTGGCTCTTAATTAAGTACGCACGTGCTGGCCAACACAACAAGCGATCGTAGAGCCAGAGAAGGCTTCGCCACTCCGTGGCAGTAGACGGGAGCACAAACTGCAGAACACCACGTTCCTCACAAAGGCAGGCACCTTGGTTCTCCGGGGGAAAAACTGCACACATTCCTAGCGCCCAAAGGATCCGATTTCAACGAAGCAACGTGAATCAAGCGCAACTGCTGTACCAGTTCCAAAACAATGCAGCTGACTGAGTGATGCGTTCATGTCGGCCGCTTCTCCCCGTAATATCAAAGAGAGTCGGAAATGGCCGAGAGATGGCTGGAACATCGCGTGCGAGAAGGCAAGGTAGCTACTTCCTGTTTGTCTCCGCTTGCTATGTTTTGGCTATGTTGGAGTGCTACGCACATTTTTCCGTGAGCTGCGCAGGAAGAACTAAAATCAGAGACACACAAATTGCCCTTCGTCCGAAGACAAGACAGCTTAAAAGAGCTGAACGAACCTCGTCCAGCTGAAACGCCTGCTTGCGTCTCATGCTATCCAAGAGCCGCACAATGAGCTACAATTTCCTCGTTCTTTCGAGGTTGCTAGCTTGAAAGAACACCAGGGAGACACGTATAAACTGCACATATTCTGAACGCAGGACATATTAGCTAATCTCTCAAATCCGAAAGATCCGAATGCACAACCAGTTCCACTCTCCTGTGTATCTCGCTAAGACGACACGGCCCTACCCGAACCGTCTCTAGCGGCAGGCCTTCCCGGCAAATGCAAACAGAATCCCCTCACCAATTGGCCCTTAGAATGCCTGGGAAGCGCCCTGTCAAAGGGGAGGGCTTTTACACCTGTCCTGTTTGTGCATGTTTCCTTCTGCAAACATGCATGTGCCTCACTAGAAAGGTTTATACGCTTCCACTGGAGGGGCAAGACAGCATGCAGGTAGAACAACCGCTCAGTCCAGAGGCTTACCCTTAGCGCATCTTATGACCGCTCCTCCAAGTGCTTTCTGAAGCCTTTGAGCACCTCCACAAGTCTTGCGCAACACTATATGCACGCGCCCTGGGACTCAGGGCACCGATTGCAACATAAGGCATTGGCGCGCCGCAATCAGACATGCGTACGCGAAGTACGCGACCATTCAATGTACTTCACCTGCATTCCAACAAGATATAAGTAGGGACGCTGTTTGCAGCTCATGATATCACCAAGATGGTTGCCCATGGGTGCACGAGGAAGCTACCGCTGGGTGTCTGTGTATAATCGTTATTTGTTGCGAGGCTTAACTACATGCGAAATGTCAACATCAAACGAGAAACTGCATGTGCGTGAAGAATCCTCAACCGCCTACAACCCTGCCTGGGCGATCACCTATAAGCGCTACAAAAAAACCCTGGTAAAGTAGCACACGTCGGCCCGCACAAATGGCACGTTCACCGATTGCATTTTCTCGAAAACCAAACCATTCAGGAGACCCCGTCAAACCGAATCCCCGCTTCCAACTACACGCTCCGAATCCGTTCGGACACCTTCACCCAAAGCAATCATCCGAAAAGCACCGCCGACAGCAGTGCGCGTAGCCCTTAACGCACCCCTTGTCATGGTCTCGAGAAATTATGCTTCGCCACTCTCACTATGTATCTCGCTGGACAGGCGCTGCACTGTAAGATATCTTAAACAGTTTGTGACGGCAGGCCTTGCCCGGCAGATGCACATAGAATTGCCACACCACCAAGCTCTTTGGAGAGCAGAGAAGCGCGCGGAGGAGGGCAAACGCTGCTCCTCCTTCCAGCGCAGTTTTCCTTCTGCATGCATACATGTATGTGAAAACACGACCTGATTTGGTTCCTCTCTGGGGGCAAGATAACGTGCAAGTAAAACAACGGTTCAGGCCAAATGCTTACACCCAACATGTGTTGTCTTCGCTCCTTGCATTGCATCCTTTAGCCCTTTCAGCATCTCCACAACTCTTGTGATACACTGTCAAGGGTCTTGAGACGTAGCGCCGAAAGACCCTTGCTTCTTAGGACGCAGGTACCTTTCCTGGGCTACATGCCTCACCTGGCAGCGCCTGCAGATCCTTCCACCAACATATGCGTGACAGAGTGCGCCAGGCTGTACAGGCCATACCACCCATACAATAATTTCTTTGTCCCCACGGACAATCAAACTGATCATGCAGGATGCAGACTCAGCACTTTCCGGTCTGCAGGATTTCCCCGACTGCATGTAGGTTCGCACACCCATGCAGTTAACCGGTCTCAAGAGGGGGAAAAACCTCTGCAACCAAAAATCCTCGCTATGCGGGGTACTTCGTGTTTTCCCGCATAAAATATCGGTAACATACTAGCCCGAAGCCATGCACGATCGCCATAATGGGTAGTTCCTGCGCTTCCGCAGACCATATCGTGCAAGCTCCCGGTGTAGAGCTGTTTCTGTTGGCCAAGACGTACACTGCATGGATCTGAACCTCCGTCTGCAAGCTTCCGCATATCTGCTCCGTAGATTCCCATATTTCTGCCGGATTGGAGAACCTTGAGGCACTGCAGGACCAAAAACAGCGTAGCAACTGTGGCGGCCAGGAGGGCAACAGCTACCAGCGGCGGCTTCATGCGCCCTGGTGGAAAGGTACGCTGTTCCGAAATGAGGGCTTCATCGTGTACGTGTGCGCCTTCAGGCGTGGAAACAAGAGAAGACGGTATATTTGCTCCATCAGTAGGCCGCAGCAGAAATGCCACGCAGGCAGTGAAAAGTGACGTCAACGCAAACATTTGTAATCTCGAATAAACGTATTGTCGCGTTTAGTATGGCAGTCAAAACTGTGTCCCCGTAATTTAAACGAAATTGTCAACAGGGAGCCTTTTGTGAATTGCTTCCCCGTTGTGTATGGCCTCTACGGCCCCTGGCGCACTCCTCCGGTGGTACCAACCACTATAATGGATGTTATGCTTGGCCCTGGAAATCTAGGCGAAGTTTACCTTGCTACAAGTTGTAAGGAGGATGATAAATATTAAAAATAAGTAGTCAAAAATAACAGTACATGTGGTTATATATAGAAACATGACGTACTGGTTAGAGTCCCACGGACGGGCGAGTGTCTGGAACAGGAATTGCCACCACGCTCGAATTCGCGAGGCCCATGAAACTATGCGCAACTAGGGGGATCAATTCCTTCTCCTAGAGTACAGATTGAACTCTTTAAGAGCCCTAATTCAGCTTGCAATTGGCATAATTAAACAGCTGTTAATTTGGCCTCAGCGGATTTGCTATTCGCTAGTCGGCGCAACTCTAGCATGCTCACGGATAAGTTGGTACTTGAACCTTTATTTGCCCAGAGACTGACTGCCAGATACGTGCTTCTCAGTTTTCTACGCTGTTAATACATGAATCAAACAAGGTTTTGGGGTTATTGCATATTTGTTCGGCGTGTAGTACTGGCTTCGGCAGGGCGCGCTGCAACCAATTCTCCGGTTACCTCATATGTCCCGGCCCCAGGCTCTTAGGCCGGTGAGTCTCGGGTTGTGTGGGAGGCCAACTGCACTTTTGCAGTCTCTTGCTGAGCTGCATCTCAAGTATTCCGGCTCTATCGCAGCACCACACGAGTAACAAGGATCCCTGACCTTACACTACGGCCGTGGTGAGCTGCAATGAAGTCAACATGCTCAAGTTGACCGTTCGGGCAAGGTTCACAAAAGCCGCTAACCTCCCATCCCCCCCCAGGCCCCATAGCTACACAGGCCTACGTGTAGTGAGCTATGCCCTCCTTCGCTTCTGCGGGGATTTTCTAGCTGACTAAGGCAGCTTTAGTCCAGTACCTATCCATCAAGCCAATGAAAACTGCGCAAAGCCTGTCCACCTTCCCGCTGCGTGACGACCGTGGTGAGCTGAGCCACTGCCGGCCTTATCCCCACGGTGCACCTACACTGCACCGCATGTCTACTCCGGTTCCGTTATGAGGTACTATTTTCCTGACTAACTGATTTGTAAGTAGGCAGTAACTGGGTTTTCCTTTTTCTAAAGTATACAACCTATGTTGGTTGTTACGGCACAAGGTTGCAGTGCTGCTGTTGTGAAATTTCACTACAACCACGGCAGCCTTGACAATCTAGCAGTTTGCCGTGCTCGTTGCCATCTTATTATTAGTGCGTACTGATGTAAATGTTGAATGTCACTTGTTGAATACATACTCAGTAAGTTTTCTATATACTAAATACGAAAAAGATGCGTATTGTTTCGACTACAAGTGAGGGTGTCCTGATACATAGTGCAACAATATGCTACGAGACATGCTAAACCGTCATGTCTTCCCCATGCTCAGCCGCGTGGGCCGTTGCGCCAGTACGAGTGAGAAGGGCAGAACATTCTTTTTCTTGGGAAGGAGAACAACAAAATATCTTGAAGCTACTGTTCTCTTTTACCATGGTGGTGGGTAATGCCACCGGAGATCGTCGGTGATTCAGTGGGGTTGAGGGCAAGAATGGTAGGCTGTGTGAAGACTCAAAAAGGCAACAAAGGCGGGGCCTTAGCGGATGAAACTTGGGGGTTCAAGGGATAGCGCTGGGACAACTTTTGTCGTGGGTTACTTATATGCTAACGCAAGAGGCTTTCGGTTGTCAGTCGATTTGTAATAAGTGCGGGAACTATGAAAAAATAAAACATTGTCCCGATATTCTCTTCGTGAAACAAGCTGAATCAGCGTGCTGTGGGCATCGATGGAAGAAGCAGGCTGCGTGCTGGTTAGACTGCTACGGTTTCACTGATGGATGGCACAACAGTCCCAGCTTCTTTCACGCAGCCTACAGGGGGGCTGGCAAGAACACTAAACACCACGCCTGCACCTGATCCTATGCAAGTGCAGGTCTCCAAGGCCCCTACTTCCCCAGCCAATCATCCATCGAGGCTGGTATCCAGTCGAACTGGGCGGCCCATTCCTATGCACCACCTCGAGGACACCCCTGGTGCCGGGATATCTCGTGCGCAACGGTCATTCCAGAGAATAATGGAATCCGCTCGTCACAGAGTAGGTAGAACCTTTGGCCGATCCATTTCGCCGAGCGACTCGCTTGCGGGATCCTTTCAGGCTCCACCGGACTTCAACGGATAGCTGCACAGGGTGTGTCTCTTGCACATCAGTCAGTATTACGATGTCCTATAGAGGAATGAAGAGGCATCCCTTGCTCATGTGGCCTCATTTCCCAAGCGGAAAGTGCTATCACATTACTACGCGACAAGGATGCAAGCACCAGAGCTGATGCCGACAACCTGGGAGCAACTCCAACTCCACTGCGCAGAGATTTAGGATGACGCATGCAGTGACAACTATCAGCAAAAGTAAAGATATCTGATACAACGAAAGCTTCAAAGAAGTTGTGGCAAAGTTTTCCAGTGTCCTGGAGGACGAGGAAGAACCGTCAGAAGGCATTCTTCTTAAAGAAATGGTTTTTTCAGGGTCCCCTCATGCCATGGTGAAGAGGGGGCTGGGGAACGACTTTACGTCCAGAGTTGAGATTGGGGAGCAGATGCTGGCCGGCAGGCCCTATTTTGCAAACAGAGCACCGACATGGTACGAGTATACGACAGGGAAGTCCCAACGGGAAGTAGAGGCCTGATGGGCTACTTAGAGAAGGTTGGGTGTCGAATAACACGCATGACCAGTGGCATGTTCAAAACAACGGATGGAGGTTTAAGCACCCGGTAGCAAACGAATGGTTGGAGCAGAGTTAAATAGAATGGTTCGCTATAAAAGGAGACCCTGAGCAGCGTGGCGCAAAAAACAGCCAGGGGGCAGCCAGCGGCAATGCTACGCTTGCAACTGTCGTGTCAGGGCCATGCGTCGTGGCCTTCTCCCCATATGGCAATATCGAGATTACGACGGATGGCAGTTGGTCCAACACATGAGGGGGAGTTGCGCAACGGGCCAGGTCGCCTTCACCAAGCGAGCAGGCAAAAAAAGGGGCACCGGTCACAATGAAGATAGAGAAAACGGATATTCTTATTGTTTACCCGGTGGGGTATAAGGCAGCAGTAAAACGAAACGCCGGCAGATAATCTGATGAAACACTACTTGCGTTCAACAGCGAGTCGGCACATGCGGAAGTCAAAAGAGCCGCGACAACGATGTCTGAATACCACGGCGAATGTGGTTTTACTGCACCTCCCAGTGGGTCACCTCACCGTCTCTTTGAGGCTAGCTGTTGTTAGGTGAGGCTCCAGGCTACCCTGAAACGATCAAGAGTGTTTTCCGTTCACTTTAAGAGCCTTCTGTTGACCAAGTATCGACGGCCACCAGCGAGAGTAACAAACCATACAATTCCCCTCCCGCCGGGCAAGATGCCCAGCAATGGTGTAATGTACAGCCTCACCAGAGAAGAACCCGAGGTGCACGAGGAAATATTACAGAACGTGTAGACAAAGTGGATTACGATGGCTTCATTTCCTTGCCACAGCCACAGTCATTCTCGTGAGGGAAAAGAATGACGGTTCTGGAAACCTGAAATGCAGAATGGTCATCAACTATCAGGAGCTCAAAGAGAGGACTATTTCAAGTATGTATCCACCACCTAGGATTAAGGACAACTTGGTGACGGTGCATGACGCCACAGTATGTACTACTAATAACGCGAGGAAAGAATTCCATCAGCTACGCATGGCGCCTGAGGACCAGCACAAGACAGCGTTACGTACGTGCATAGGACAGTACGAATCCACAGTTATGTCGTTTAGGCTAAGAGGAGCAATAGAGGCAGTCCACGCAATGGTGAACTGCATGTTCTTTCTCCTATTCGGCAAGGGAGTTGTCCCTTATCAAGGTGATGTCGTAGTCTACAGTGCAGAAGAAAACCCTCGTGCCAAGCTCTTGGAGCACTTCTTGAAGTCTGTCGAGGCACAAAACGCACCCGAAGTGTAAGCAGTGCCAGCCCAGCAACTCCTCAATCGAATATCTGGAGTGCCGAACAGAGGGAGGTGGATCACTCGGAACCCCACGAAGTTCAAGGCTACTAAGATCTGGTGTGACAAACTTGGTAAAGGTCACACCAGCCGAGCAGTTCTTGCGGGCAGTCAATTATTGCAGACTGACAAGGGGTCCGGCATTCCTCTATAGCGCAAGGCCACTCATCGGGCTCACCCACCCAAATTGATGCGTCATGGTTTTGGAGTGAAAGTCACACAGCAGCGGCGAAGGATCTGAAGGGTCAGGGGTCGTTGGTCTACTATACTACCTTGCAGACGACCGATTCAAAGAAGCCATATGGCCTGCGTACAGGCGAGCCCCGGTAAGCAGTTAGAGGCGTGCTGGCAAGCCAACACAAAAATATGAGGTGTCGTGTTGTGAGGCAGAGAGGCACAAAAGAGCGGTGAAGGGTTTCTAACACACTTCTGGCAATTGCATTGCACTGCAAATCACCGTTTTAAAGAATGCATATCTTTTCCACACTCATGAACCGGTGTACGCAGTAGGTGACGTGCCTGAACAAGGTGCCACGTCATTGGCGTTCAAGAGAATTAATATGTCACCAGAAGAACAATGATATACAGTGTGTAATCAAGAAATTATTGACTTTATGAGGCCCCTGGAGAAGTGGCGATGGCTACTGCTGGTAGCTACCTATTGTAACTGCGTACGGGGCCGGAATGCATGCAGGAAACTCAAAAATGCTACGCAGCATACTACGACAAACAAACGATATCCTGCGCTCGGTTTTATTCTAGACCGCGTTGTTTTATTGGGCTTGCATGCCATTCGGAACACACAGGAGAGCAATTAGGCGAAGGGGTTCGCCGATCGTGGTGTAGGACGCTTTACTGCTTCCCTCTGTTAGTGCGATGGCCTAACGCTTAGCGCAGAGAAGTTACTTTGCCATTAACGGTCACTTCCTAAAGAGATTTATGGAGGAGCTTCCCCTCGCAACACAGAATTGCACTAATATCATACAGAGCTGGAACTACCGCCCGAGATTGAGATCCTATATGCACGTGTCCTAACACTCACGGGGTTCAAAAATGGGAATCCGTTGAATGGCCAGAGAAGCGACAGCCCAAGTGGGACTCAGAGGATCGGTAACGGGGAGACGTCTCTTCAGGAGTACCTGTTCACCCGCCATAGCACGCCAGAGATGATTAAACCCTCTGGTGGGCGCAATTCGGCTCTACTTGCGGCAATTTATGCCTCATAGGCTTCTTTTTTTCACTGGCCCTTACAAGATGTTCTCTGTGTATCATATTGTCTATTTGCTCTCAGACGCTAACCTTCTCTGTTGCAATCTGCACTCCTCCCTCTACTTACGGCTAACACAGGCGGCTTCGGAGAATGCAGTTCCAGTATTTTGTAGCTTGGGCGAGGGCCCACACTTTGGGTCTCCCGGGGCTGCCCCTTGCCCCCACAAACAGGGAACATGCTTGATCGCAGATGTTTTAATAGCTTAGGATCCCAGCTCAAAAAATGTTTCCAAACCGAGCGGCACGGAATAGAACGCCATGGTTGACCAGTGGCCACGACGTTGTAAAGTAAGGCCATATATGCACGGGCAAGGCGTCGCCAGCTGTAGGAGAGAAGCCACGCAACCGCATTTGACGCACTTTGCCCCTTCTTCGCCTCTTGGTGTTTTCGGGTTAGCAGGGTACACGGGGGCGGATGTTCTTTGAGGGAGGTGTGCAAGTCGGATGCAGCATGTTGGGGTTGGTACCTTTGTTGCTGGTTGCCCGCAGCCTGACATCACCACTTGCACCGGGGTTCGTTGCAATGGGTTCCAGCCTGCCGCGCCTCGCACCGACCCCAGGCCCTTAGGCGGGCGTGTCTACTTACTCGTGGGTGGGGGAATGAGAGGCACTTCTTTTTCTAACTCTCATTAAGTAGTTTGAATCAATTGTAGCGCATGGAGGCCCTTGGATGAAACGGATGACCTACGTTACACAAGAAGGTCATCCGTCTCACTGGCCAGTGTGCTTGGGGCACCTGGGGCTGGACGGAACGTGAGCTTCGTCTAGGAGCCTTTTGCGATTTCTCCTGTTGAGTATTTGTAGTTTATTGCAGCTCACGAGGCCCCTTGCATACGATAAAAGACCCCTCTACTACTCCCTTCCGCCGAAGTGCTTAAAGTGCCTGGGGCGGGAAGGCAAGCAGGAAGTTCCTAAGGAGCAGCCTCTTATTAACTCTAATCTTATGTAGGCTCTATTGCCGCTTACGAGGGCCCTTGGATAAGATCAAGAATCCTAGTTACTAAAACGTACGAACATATATATAT
>CAJFCZ010000239.1:0-18909 GCA_904066245.1 Eimeria sp. OTU-Y
TTGTACGTGGCTGGTGCTTGCACCGTTTTTGTATTTTACGGCATGTCGTGTTCCTTTATCCTTATGGGCGCATTTGTCTGCATAGAGCAGCAAGGTGTACTCATAAAGTATGATGCGCGGCAGTGGATGGAGTGTATAATAGAGAGTGGGTTGCGTTACCTGATCCTGCCTGTTTGTACATACAGGTTGCTGTTACGTTCCTCTTATTTTCAGCCACGTCCTATTCCTTGTGCGCGCGTTTGTGTACACAGAGAAAGGTGTACTCATAAAGTATGATGCGTGGCAGTGGATGGAATATATAACAAAAAGTGAGTTGCCCCGGCTTATCCTGCCTGTTTGTACGTGCCTGGCGCTTGCACGTTTCTCGTATTTTACGGCATGTCGTGTTCCTTTATCCTTATGGGCGCTTTTGTCTGCAGAGAGCAGCAAGGTGTACTCCTAAAGTATGATGCGCGGCAGTGGATGGAGTATATAATAGAGAGTGCGTTTCGTTACCTGATACTGCCTGTTTGTACATACAGGTTGCTGTTACGTTCCTCTTATTTTCAGCCACGTCCTATTCCTTGTGCGCGCGTTTGTGTGCAGAGAGAAAGGTGTACTCATAAAGTATGATGCGTGGCAGTGGATGGAATATATAACAAAAGGTGAGTTGCCCGGCTTATCCTGCCTGTTTGTACGTCATTGGGGCTTGCACCGTTTTCGTATTTTGCTTCATGTCGTGTTACTTATGGGCGCATTTGTCTGCAGAGAACAGCAAGGTGTACCCATAAATTATGATGCGTGGCAGTGGATGGAATGTATATTAGAGAGTGTGTTGCGTGGCCTGATCCTGACTGTTTATACGTGCCTGTTGCTTTTACGTTTCTCGTATTTTCCGCCATGTCGTGTTCCTTGTGGGCGGTTTTCTCTGCAGCGAGCAGAAAGGTGTACTCATAAAGTATGATGCGTGGCAGTGGATGGAGTATGAAAGTGAGTTGTGTGGCCTCATCCTGCCTGTTTGTACATTCCGGTTGGTTGTACGTCTCTCGTATTTTGCGCCAGTGGCCATGTGCGCCCGCACGACCCTCGTAGAGTATGTGCATGGACGTTTGCACAGAAAAACCCAGCAAGGTATGTTCACCGTGTATAGTCAGTGGCAGTAAATATGGCGTATAACAGAAAATGGGGACGGTGACCCCTGTAGGCTGTCTGTAGCTGCAAGTAGCGTGCCGTTTGGTAGCATTCCAGTGCTAGGGACAAAATTTGTCTTGGTGCTTATGAGGGCAGTCCACAGCAGATATAGCAACACAACGCATTCACGCCGGATGCTATGTGACGATAGATGGTGTGTTTTGCCCACTAAGGCTGCCTGCCAATGTTCACCAATGGCTTGCGTCGCCTCTGCATTCTGGAAATCAGACAGGCCCGGCAGCCGTTGAGTTTTGGAACCGACGCACGCAGGAAGAGGCGAGGGCAGTGTGAATCTGCGGGTCCACAGAAGATGCGTATGGCGGCCTTCCTTGCCTGCCTATACTGAAGCTAGTTGGGGCACATTCGCACTCTGAAACATTGTCCTCGTAGAATATGTGAATGGATGCTTGCACAGAAAAACTCAGCAAGGTATGTTCACAGCACGCAATGGCCCTGTTACGTTGAGCCTGGTATTGGATATCTAGGAGGCTAGCAACCAGAGGCATTCAGGGTGTATGGCATGCCGCAGTAGATGTTGTGCTTCACAGGAGGTGAGTTGCGTGGCTTGATGCGGCCATCTCTATACGCACCTGTTGCTTGAACAGCTTTCGCATTTTGGAGCAAGGATTGGTATCACTCTCATTGCTGTCCTTGTGTATGCGAACGGGGTTTTTGCGCAGAGAGCAACAGGGAGAGTTCACGGTGTATGCTGGGCAGCAGCAAATGAGGTGTTTCACAGGAGCTGCGAGCGGTGAGCCCTGTTGCTTGTCTGTGCTCCAGAAAGGGACCACACCTCAGACCTCTACGTGGTCTGAGGTGTGGTCCCTTTCTGGAGCAGAGGGCAGCATTGATCCGGTTTCGTATGGGAGTGAGCATCGGCCGGCATAGATAGCAACCATACGCATTGACGGGGGACGGGCGGTGCTCTACGTGATGACGGTGGTGCTCTTTGGAGAACTGCTTCAGATGGAAGTGCACGAACGGACGTGTAGTTTGTTGCTCTATACGGATAATCCGCGTGATAGGACTGGCCAAAATATTTGGCTAATGGTTGAGTTCAACTGGTGACTATATCACCTATGCTTGGTGAGTATTTACCTTCTGGTGCAAAGGCTTGGCAGCTAGTACACATAACAGGATGAGGGGTATCTTAATTGGTGAAGACCTCTGCGCATGCGTGAGGTATTAGATGCTTTGAGGTCGCGTCGCATCTCGTCTGTTTCATTCCTCGTATGAGGAGAGCACAGCGACCTTACTCAGAACTTGTTGGAATGAAGGCTATAAACATTAAATAGGTGTGCATAGTGTGCAGGCATATCTATTTGTGTGGTCAGACTATGTCTTTCCCCTTTGCAACCACTTGCCCTTCTGTCCAGGACGTATGAACGCAGTGTGGTCTTAGAGATGTGGAGGTATTCGGAGGGCAACAGGTACACTGTGAGCAGCGGCTGTGGGGCGCACGGCGTATTTCCGTTACCTTAAAGCAGTCGTTCAGGCGCTCTATGGAAACATGTCTGAGCGGACTTGGTGCGAGTAGCGTGGAGGCGACCTTCTGGCCCGGTGGGATTTGCGAAAATTGTCGGTTGTTTAGTAAATACAATCGTATACCACTTACGACTTGTTTATTAGCACCTGTGAATGCAAAAGTTTTGAAAGAGCTCAGTCGCATCGTTATGGCCGATTAGTTCCGTACTCTCCTGAATCTTCAGGCACCTTGTAAGCATTTCGCATACCGTCGGCATTGGGCCGAAGAACGACTCTCAGCCGGCATCTAGGGGAAGCGCTTGCATCTTGCTGCCGTTGGCAGTAAGCATGTGGGTGCCATGAATGAATGGTTGGGTCCATGCACGTGCTGGCATTTAGGATGCAGAGATCTACTGTCTACTACTACTACTAAACCTGATTGTGCGGTGTGGCTATGCCCTAACATGCTGTATGACAGTGCTTTGCAATCCAGAAAGTGCGCAGTGTTTGGATGTGACAGGGCAGGCACACTGTTGGCAGTGAGCAGTGACTATGGGACACGCTGAGGTGGCGCACCTGATGCGTAGGGCGTCGCTGTACTTGCATATTTCCTTGGTCTCCAAAACAAAGGCGGAAAGGTGTGTGCACATGCCTAAGCCTCCGTGGAGCGCTGACGGGCAAAAGAGGAAAGGAGACGATCCGCTTTGGCAGTGCGCTTTATCGACCTTGCGAAGGCGGTTTGGCGCAACGCCTCTATTTGCGTGTGCGGGGCAGGCTCTGCCATCGGCATGTGTTGAATGGACCAGGTAATGCAGTAGCTTTGCAATGCGCAGCACTGCAAAAAGTGCCGGGAGTAAGTTTCCCGACACGAGGACGGCGGTGTCCGAAGTGACGGTAGCAGTGGTGTTTGCAGGCCCGTTTTATAGGGAAATGCATAGGCGGGAGTTGCGCACCGGCGCTGTCCCCTCATTGACGCTCCTCAAGAAGCGAACGACTCGTAGACGAATCCCTGCTGCCACTTTGGATGGCGATGGTCCAACAGGCGTGCTGCGCAGGGTTTTGGTTCCTACTTTTTGCTGGGCGATATACGCTGGGGCAGAGCTGCAAGCCAAGCAAAGTACATTCTGTTAAGCTGCTGGGTGCCCAGGCGTTTGCGCAAAGCAAGGGTGTTCTACAAAATGGTGCGTGAACCCGTCTGCTCTCTGAGGACATCGTGCACTAGTGCATAACTTATGAAAGTGGAAATTCGCCTGAAACCCGCAAATGTCTACTCGTACGGGAACTTCTTCATTACCGTGCCGTGGTTTGCCTATGAAGTGGACTGCCGTGCAACGCAGACTTCAGCAATTGCATAGATGTAACTTAGTACATCTTGCACTTACGAATACTTCCCATCAAACTGCCCGGACTCGGCCGCCATTTCCGTTTCCGTCAAACAACCAAATGCGGCGTATCAGTTGGGAATTGGGCAGCCTGCTTGGGCTGGATTTTGGGTCACTAGAGCTGCGTAAGAAGCTATGGGTAGCTCAAGTCACTGTTTCGTCCTGCCGTATGCCAATAAATCAATGCTGCGCGATTTCACGACGGTGCCCATAAATAGCTGTGCAATAGTACTGGCAGCCATATATCCTGACGAGAACACTACGCATTGCGATTGCGATTGGGAGATGTTGGCTCGACGACGGGTTGAAGCCTCCCCTAGCTGGAGCTGTCCCGTTACTGGTACAACTGTCGGATACAAGGGTGCAGCACGGTATATACTTGGGACCTGCAGCCGGCCTCATCTGCCCACGAGAATGCACGGCTTGAAATCTGGTACATCAGCAAACATGACCGCGAAGTTTAGTCACTGTAGGTTTTCCCCGATGGAAAGAACATTAATGATATGAGCCGTTGTAATTGACGAATATGGTGGATATTTTGCACAAAGGTCCACAGTACTTGGGCGAACTCCTGCACCGGTGTGCAATCGCAACTCCGGAGAGCCAAGGATTCCTGTGCACTGGGGCTTGGCAACCAATGCAGCATTCGTGTGTGTATTTCTATGCTTTTGTTGCCTGCTTGTGTTGCTGTTAGCACAGGGATGAGCCGTATGCGTGAATTTAGCAACGCGTGGGGGAGTGGTCGAGCAAGCAGAGGGCGCTAAGTGCTTTTAGGTGAAGTATATAGAAAATTGGGGCCTTGGGCCTGACACTTCCTGTCAACGCCTCTTCCGGTTTGCCGGGAGTTGCAGAGCGTTGACAATGTCAAACAAAGCACGGAAACGTATATGCGCACCAAACAGATTGTAGGCCTAGCGGTTGTTTGCGGTTCGTGGTGTTCCAGGTACCCTTCGAATAGGAATATTGGGAAGGTTCTGCACGATCCCTGAAGAAGCATTCTTGGACACGGCTCCGTTTGTTTCGCATCACGGCAAGAAGAATTGGCTTTTGATGCCCCAGGTGAACGCTTGCTGCGCGCATTGGTTGGCAGGGGCGGCCCAGATTCCAGTGGGGGCGGCTGATGCTGCCGTCGCGCTGTGTCTCTAATAACGTAGTGATACCTCATACATATGAGGAATGCATGCGTCAATTCTTCGACGATTTCGTGCATTTTACAGCAAGTGAGCATGCATTCTAAACTGGAGTTCGTGACCTTTTGCAGCACCAATAAGCCAATGTCAACATTGCTGTAGTAAACCAAAGTTCGTTCTATAAGTAAGGGAAACAGCTCTCCTAAAGCCTCCTTCCGAAGCAGAAAGAGATGTGGTGGTGGGTCTGCATGCAGGAGGCCATGCGGCCATTAAAAAGAAACGGTTCAGTAAGCGATGCCTTAGCCTGATGCAGTTCGTGAAAGGAGGCTGTGACATTGCCTCCGACACGCACTAACCATTTGGAAGAAATGCCTGTTGCGGTCTACTGTGGTCACCGAAAATCCTGAGCCATTCGGAGATTACTATTGTCGGGCACTAAACGACCTGTGAGAAAGATTCGAATCACTATCCGTAAGGGGACATTTGTACTGCGCGTGGCTTTCGCGTTCGGGATAAGAGAGAAACATGCGTATATTAGTCTTGAAAGTCTTAGATAATGGTCCATGTGAAGGAGCGCCCAATGGCCAAGACCTACTATGGCGCCTTTACGATATCCTTGAGTGCTCTTCGGTTCCTTTAGAGGCTGCGCGCTTTGAAGGAAAGGCTTCCAGAGTAGCGTGCAAGTGTCCTGGCTACGTGCGCCTATCTTCAGCTAGTACGCAAGCAGGTTTGATAACCGATTTTGGTGCTGTTCAGTAACCATCACTCCCTGAGTTAGCTTGTTTCTAATGTACACGCTTTTGCATACTTCTGAGTTTCCTCACGCACAGAAGGCAGCGGAGCTGCAGAATATTTTCGCACCAGCCCTGTGAGGGGTGATTGTCAGCTAGTTAACAAACAGTCATTCGACCCATGAGCACATTATGGGATGCAGTTAGTGCGGTTTTGCTGCAGCTGCAGCTGAACGTACATTCAGAAGCTAGATCTCTGCACAGGAAATCCCTAGAAGAAGATGCTGACATGCTTTTTGCATAAGATGCGTATACTCATTTGGGATACAGAAGAAGTCTACCTTCCTACAATTTTGAAGGACTGCACGGAACAGGCCTAGAGAAATAACAGGGACAAACCTAAATCATGTGCCCCATCCCTATAACCACAATAGGGTGCCCAACCTGCACAGTGAACCGATGTGCTCGCGGGGAGTCAAACAAAACCGCCCGCAGATGAACCACCGAGGTCTTTGGGAAACTCAAGTGTTTCAAGGTTTATTCTGTCCTGCCTCGGAGTGTTGCAGTACCCCTGCATGTGAAGCTTGGCATTCAGATGCCGTTGCCTGTGCGCCGATCAACGGGTACAGCGTCATATGCCAGGCAGTCGGGATAATACAGAAACCCAGGCAGGGGTCAGGCCGTGGCTTAAGTGTTAGCGTAACTGGGACACTGCCGATATGCCACCTTGAGAGAACAAACTCTGGCCGATGGGCCACCGAGAAGTTGCGTTTTGGAAATACTCTTGTGTGTTCAGGCTTGTGGACCTGTCTTGGCGGCGTGGCTGCCGCGGTTCGGCATAACCACCAAGAGTTCCTACCGGACGATACACACGTAGCATGCCCACACATGGCTCGCGCACTGCTGTGTACAGGCATCAATTGATTTTTAGCCGCCAAAAAACATGTGTGGACAGGACCATGAGAGTTTACCATCTCACTGAGGCTGAGCGCAAGGGCTGCGGGTTGTACCCTCAGTCTAAGCCAGTAGCAGAACGTGTAGCTGAGCTCTTTAGCTTAGGCAGTGGCTGGATGTCCCCATACGCAAGTTCACAAATTCAGTTGTTCCCTTTGAAGGAGGGACGTGGTAGCGCCTACATAATTGATGCTATCCCGACAGTGAGCCTCTGTTGTGTTCCGGATGACCAACCAGGCGTCATTGAACGTGTGCGGAGTTTCATAGGCGCTGGGCACGCTCGGGTGAGGGCGTACTCTTGTTTGGAAGGCGAGTTTAGAATTCGCAGGAACGGAGTCATGCACAACGGCTACTGTTTTCTGCTTCCTGTGCATATGTAGTGCATTCTGAACTAGATGGTGACAATGTTGTATCTTCGTGTGTTCCCGTTTGCTTGTGGACCTACGCGTACCTGTGTGTGTACTGGGCACAGCCTAGCTCTGCCGTGCAAAGAAGTCCCCATATGCAAAAAACCAGTGCGTGATGCATTATACGGCGGCAGGGAACGCTGTAGTACTAACTTGAGTAAGTCACATATGCTACCAGGGGAACCAGGCTCTCCACAAAGAAATTTTTCCCACACCGAATAGCTCTCACTATGCAAAATCGTCTCGCGTTTCCGGAGCTGGATGTACTGTAGGCAATGGCGTTTTGCAGTACCTTTGGAATTAATGACGAGCTACGGGCCTGTACAAGGACTCCAGATGCCATGCTACCATCCTCAACGCGACTGGATGCTCTCCACCAATCAGGCTGATAATGCTCGACGGAAGGCTGCTCTACGTTTACGTTGGCGACATGTTGGAAGACAGCTTCTAAACATCCAGGACAAAGCGTTGCTGCCTGAAGGCGATTGGCGACCCACCAAACGGTAATGTTCAGCGGACGGCATCGTGTATTCGACTGCTTTGGCACTGACTCGAGGCGCCATTTTCCCAGCCAGTGCGCTGATATGTTATGTGTTTGACGGTGAGAGAGGATACCTAGGGTACCAGCGGCCCAAGATCCAGTTTTGTTTGTGGTGACTGTGAGCCCATCCAAACAAACCAGCGCGTGCGCTAAGCTAAATTATTGGAAGTAGTTCAGGTTGCACGTGGCACTGGCGCAAGCGCGACTAGCCGCTTGCATGCCTTGTGAACAGCGTTATATCAACGCGCCTAGTTAATAGTACTATGACTGTTAGTAACGCGTAGCTGCGCTTTGTACGAGCCTAGACACAGACGCTATGGAGCGAATCGTGTGATCAGTTGAGCTGCTTCGTGGTCGGTGTTGGTGCGATTCATGGATGCGTCACTGGTTTTCGTTCGTTCCCGGCATCCCACCATGGGTGCAGTGTACTACCTGTTGCATTCATGTGATGCTTTCGAACGTTTTGAACAGTGCTCATTGTCCTCAGTATTCCAAGAAAAGGGATTTGGCAGTGAGCTTGGGCTTGGTTCGCTTTGCTGTGGTTGGGACTAACTTCTTTTGTCGTGAGGTCTATATACTGTACTTGGAGGATAACAAGCGGAGCATCGGGGGGTCCTACAATATGCATTCGCGCACTAGCTACCGCGATGCGAGTCCGTAGTTACAGGTACGATCGCGCTCTGTTCTGGTCAGATAGTATGCCCTTACAGGCAAGCATATCATGACGAGGAAGGTATAAACATTGCTGCGTCTGACATAATCTGACGGCGCGCTTGTATGTGTGCATGCGCGCAAACTCATGGAATTGCTCTCTGGCAATAAGTGGGAATCGCTTTACTTTAACCGTGTTGTATATCCATATCCGCACTGGCAAGGTATTGCATCGCCTTGATATGTTTTTCGGAGAGGCAGTTTGGCATTTGTATCGAGCGGTCTATGACACTCAACGCTAACCTCGTTCTCTGATTGTTAGTTGTGATGCGGATAAGGGAGGTGCCGGAGCGCATTCAGGAGCAGACGGCGAAACAAGCACGCATTGTCTGAATAACCGCGACGCCTGCAAGATACAATACGGAACACTAACTCACTGCGTAGATATTGGTTACACGGAGGAACGCGAGACCAGCACCGCATGCGGATGCTTCCCGTTAGGCACGATACCTCATGCCGTTGTTTCTTTGGAGTAGGCGTAAATTGTATATGTGCCCCAAAGGCTTTTATCCTCGGACTCCCGCCGCCGACGTGTTCGGTGTTCTTACCACACCGACATAGGAGATAGAGGCGAACGAGAGGCATGCCCCCATTCTCGACAGACTCATTGTTGCCTAGCGTCTTAATATTATCAATTACCGTTGGTCTGCGTCCACGAAGGCATCCAACACGGAACCCCCATGCGTCTGGATGTTTCCGTTTGCAGTTGCCATTTGCAACTTGGTTTTCTCTCCGCTATATGGAATGACGCGCCTCTGCCGTGAGGGCTATATGCTGTGTTTGCTGCAGAGCTAGTTCGATCATCGTAAGGTTATTTGTGTTCTCACGTTTATGGCGGCGGTGGTGCGACTCCCTCGAACGTTACGACCTCACGGTGTTATGGCCAGGACGTAAGGCCATACTGGCTCATGCATCTGCTCGAGGAGAGCAGAAATATTGCTGCAGATATTGTAATATATTGTATTGCTGCAAATATCGTAAACATCGATGTATACCCTCATGCATGCATATTCATGAAATTGCAGTGTGAGAAAAAGTGCAAGGCATTTTAACATTGTTTGTGTAGTTCTCTGGAATTCACTGTTGTGTTCGGCACTGCGATGTGGGTTTCCGAGGCAGAGTCTGACTTTTCATTCTGCAGTATTAACGGCGAGCGCATTTCGTATTTGTAATATATTATCTCTGCTCATAGTCACTTATGCTGTACTTGGCGGATCGCGTGCGGGCCTCCGCGTACCACCACCGTCGGCTTATGCAAGTAATGTGCACGGGCGTGCAGATGCTATTCCCGGGAGAGGTTTCGCGCAGGAAGTATGCCTTTAAAGCAAATAAATTCACCAGAGGTGTGTAGGAGTTCGCTATCGTATGAGGCTGTCTAGTGGGAGACACTGATGTATAACTGCACTCGCGCGAATAGGTGAAACTGCGCCATAAAAACCGGCGAATGCGTTTTCCGTTTCGCGTTCTCTTATTCTATCACGTACTGGCTTCGACTCCTTCGACATTGGAAACCATATCAGGGAAATGGTGAGGTAGCATATTTTCAGGGCGGTCCTTGATAGCAGGAAGCAGTAATCATGCGATGATTTGTTTCAGACTTCTGATGGCAATGGATATTAATCCAGTTACGCCCACGACAAATAGGGAAAACGGAAGGGCGGAGTTCGGGCGTCGTCTTCGTCTAAACCGACTGTAGACCAATTCATTGTGCCTGTACCAAAGAGCGGAGAACACGACGCTCACTTCGTAGCTATTAGACGACACAAAAGGAAGCGAAGTTCGAAATTGTGGCCTTTATATCTGGTTCAAAGAGACTCTCTGCTCGGCGCTAGGCTTCAGAAGGCCCAATTTACGAGTAGGCTGCCTTTGCGTTCTTGAGCAAGCCATATCGCTGCACCATATCAGCTGCGTGCTTCCCTATTACACATAGGCGGACCCGATTAGCGGACCATCGGATCCAATGCGGGATACCCCGTCGCTGTCTCTAACACTTTCGATTCAACAGAACGCCATTCAACGTGTGCGCTCAATGCAGCCACCTGCATCGCATTGCAGTAGGCAATCACCTTCCACCTCGTTCGGTCGAACTGATTTGAATAAAGTCCATCTGCGGATAGGAGTATATGCAGTATTTCACTGATAGCTAGATCACGTGCTAGCAGGGGTATGGTGAGGTTATACAGCTTGCTTATGCGAGGGCACGGCCACTCTGTGGAGAAGCCCTCCAGCGGGTTGACATCGGGCGTTGTTTTCACCCAGATTCGTCCTATCAGCTGCAAAGCATCGTTACATAAAGGTTGTGATCGATTCTGACACTTGTGCTAAACAGTTGGAGTATTGAGGGCGAGAGCAGTTCTGCTAGATTGTACATTTTCTGCGTATAGGGGAGATGCCGGATGGCGGCTAGGGGCAGACGACGCCGGCAACACGGATTGAGCGAATCATCATAGCGGTTGCACAAAATAACGCTGATATATAGAAGCGTGACTCGCAAAGAGGCTAAGAGGCTCCCGCGCAACCAGCTGCACCGTTTCGCGGTTAATTGCTGCATGCCTCTTCCTATACGTTTCATCTTTTGCAGTCACCTACGT
Source organism: Eimeria sp. OTU-Y (assembly GCA_904066245.1). Lineage (NCBI taxonomy): Eukaryota > Apicomplexa > Conoidasida > Eucoccidiorida > Eimeriidae > Eimeria > Eimeria sp. OTU-Y. The sequence goes on from CAJFCZ010000239.1 coordinate 11,082, forward strand.
CTGCTATTAGGAGTGTCTATGCAAGGCTCGTGTGAGATTGTGGGGGCCCGCATGTTTTAGTAACGTGGGGTCGTGTATTTTGTGTGGAAGCGACTTCAGCTGGCGTACAGGGAAATGGCCGCAGGCACTGCGCGCCCGGCGGTTCTTTCAGGAAGTGCGCCTTTAAGCGCAAGCAAGTCTACTCGGGGCGGATGTGGGTTCGTCCACGAACGAGGCTGTCTGACGGGAGACAGGGAGGTGTGTGCGCACTCCTGAGAGTTGGTCATATTGCATCACGAAGCCGCGGGAACGCGCTTTGCCTTAATTAGGCCGTTACTCCAATTTTACTGGGTTGAATTGTTTCGGCACCGCCCGACAAAACATTGCATTGCAAGGGATGCCGCTGAAACGATGAGCCAGTTTATGTTGAATGGGATAACTGGAAGCAGAAAGCAGTGATAGCGTGGTGGTCGGCGTCGAATATTCGTTAGCGCTGGCAACTAGCCCGGTCGCGCGTAGCCGGAGTTGTTTTTGCGCCAGGCGGAAAGGAGTGGTGAACTGTCGCCGGCGTCGCCACCAACAAGGACAAAAGTACTAATGGCATTCGAGCGAACGAACATGAAAAGTATGACTATTGTGTACCTATTAATTAACCCGCATAGACGCGGAAATATTCCTGTTGGCGGTTGGTTTTGGTTCGGCCTAGTTATTTGACCTGTTTAGTGCTTGAGCTGGGAGCAATTTATCTGCACCTCGCTGGTACGTTTTTGATATTAGTACCTTGTGGCAGGATGTTCAGGGCGTATTCCCATACTCTCTGGTGGCGAATGCGATATTGGGCACGGTGGGGCACGTGCTTACTCCACCGCGTTTGTCTTGTACATGTCCAATTCTCGTTGCTTTTTGAACAGCAAGGGCTTCAGCTGTTCTCCCACTCAGCGAGAACCATCAGCTTGCCGTTGGCAGTAAGCTCGCGGTTGGATGGTTTGCCCTGAAGCGAATGCTGCCCGTTTACGGGTATGAATGTCTGCAATAATTTGCGGAAAAGCACCGCACTTGCATCTATGACTTTTTGTTAGCTTAAGTATCTTGCCTTCGCTCGATTACTGCCACGGCGTTGAGGACCCTCCTTGGATGTTACGATCCCGCGTTTGTTTGGCCAGGACGTACGCCCTTTAGATCAAACGCATCTACACTAGGTGTGTATCGGTACTGCTACTTTGCAGTTTATCTGATAGCATCCATGGATGCAGAATCGCATGTCTGCATATTAACGGTGTGTCAGCATCTTTAGAAGTGGAAATTCGTTTCGTTTGAATCGTGCCGTTCTTTGATATTCAGTGTTGCGAGGTGCCTCGGCACTGTGATGTGCGTTGCCGGGACCGAGTCCGGCACATCAGTCAGATGATTGGGAATATTGACGTCGAGCCCAGATATGTGTTCCAGTATTATTTCTTCAAAAGCAGCGTATGACGGAGGCTACCCAGCTGCAGACGACGCGGGCAGCAAGCATTGGGTAAATAGAGAAAACACGCTTGCACAGCACACCGCAGAATCGGATTTCACTCCTTAGATATTAGGGGCATTAAACAAATCGTTAATCGCAGGGCCTGCTGGTGATTCTAGCTTGGGGTTGACTCTAGAATCGCACGTTTTTGCGTTTAGTATAAGCATTCAACTCCGTCTTTAGGTAGAGTATACGCAGTACGTGGCGGAGAGCGTCCCAGCATGCATGTGTGATAATATCGGTGTTATGCTATTTGTCTGTTCTAGCCTCCCCTCCTTTGTGGGGAACGAGTCTCTGGCATTGCACTCCCACATGTTCTTGCACAGGAAGTATGCCATCGGAAGCAAATGCATCTGCTCGCTGCGTGTATTGTTTCGTCTACGTACGATGCTGTCTGAAGGGGGAGATGAATGAAAGCGCACTCGTGCACATCCGCGATATTGGAATGCAGAAGGAGGGGGAAACTCCCTTTCCTTTAACTGTGTTTTGTATTTAGTAATATAGGTCTTCTATGTTCTGTCGGCAGTGCTGACACGCCTTAACAAGCATTTGCAAGACAGGGTCTGACTATGTCAGTGGACGCTTGACGCAGGAATCGTGCAGCGCGTTACTTTGTAGAGCAAAGAAGTGATCGAGGGTTAATATGTGTGAAGCGCTCTTCAATATTCGAGATTCATCAGCCAACGCTTCGCGGCAGCAGTTTTACGGAATGCGGAGAAGAGAAGGGTGAACCGTAACTGACATCTCGGCCAACACGCACTCTGCAGGCAACCGTGGCACTGACGAAAAAGAGGAAAAAGACATAGCCCTTTGCGTTGCTAGTGAGAGATGCAAAAGCAAGCTCAAGTTATAGCGCTTGAAACTGGTGGGGGTACGGTAACAACGGGTGTGCTCCTTTGTGTTCAAATTAGGTGCGATATAACAATGTGTTGCTCATATTCTATTAAGCAAGCCGCCTTGCAACAGGGTGTTTGTGGCATTGTTTGCTAATATCCAGAGGCGGACGCCGTACCGGGCACGTTGGGCAGCTTGCGCCAGGCACTTTCAACTCTTCTTAGTCCTTCAAAAAGGGCGAGGCGTAGAGCATTCCGTTATGCTAATTGCATGTCCGTTTGCAGTTTGCGTTTGGCCAGTGTTTGGTTGGCTCGGTCTATTGGGTGTTCCTGCCAGCTGCTCTTCTTCTGGTGACGCTGGTGCTGTCTCTTTGTCATCCAGGGTTGGCAGAGGTGCTCGCAGGTCTGCGAATAGATGTATAGACAATATTTGGCGGATAGACAGAGGGCCTGAGCTACGTTGGGGGCCGCAGGTTTTGTGAGCTAGCTTACGGTGGTGGCGTGCAGACTCCTGGTCGACCACTGTTGCGTATTCACTTTCCAGGGAGTATGGTGGTAGAAGCAAATGCGAGCTCACATGATGGGTGTGCGCACTGATGCTTTGCACGTTTGCTGATAGCAGGCATAAATGTATGTGTATATGTATGCATATTTATGGAGTTACGTGAGAAGCAGTGAAGGCTCATTTTGTTCGATTCGTGCTGTGATTTAATATGTACTATTGCCTGGCGTCCTTTCGTTGAGGTATGCGTGTGCAAGACACAGTCTGGCTTTTGCGCCAAACGAATGCATTTGTTGGCTGCGGGCCCGCTTCTGCGTGCTGACAGCTCTTCTGCGACAGGAGCGGATGGCGGATGTCAGTCAGTGTCCGACAGCGGCGTCAGGACAAACGGCCTAAATACGTGTACACGATATAGCGCTTAACCGGCGCTCATTTTTCAGACATTTTGGGCTGACAAAGATTCGTTTTCTCCTGCGTAAGCGGGTGGTTCTGATTTGGCAAGACTAGTAGAGCTGTTGCCTGTTCAGAATCGGCGCAAATTATTAAGATGTGACTAGTTTGCTCTTGAGTTTGCCATCTAACGGCGGCATGTCCATAGCAATCCGATACACAAAGCTGCGGCTATTGGTAAGAAGGCATGTAGTATGCCCGAATTGGATTCTTTTTGTGCTTCATGAATGTTTTGGGTTCTAGTTTCTCTTGCAGTAGAACGTGACGCGAAGATAGACCACCGCACAACCAAGTGCACCTTAACTCCAGCTACGTTTTTCTCGCTGCCCGTATTAGCAGTCGATTGTGTTTGCATATGGTAGTATACGCAGTAGTTGGCTGAGACCTTCCGGAACTTGACGTGTGGGCGTCGCGTGGGTACGAAACGTGCAAGTGCCTACAGACCCGGTGTTTGTAAGTATCCTCTGCCATTGGTCTCGCGCACTATGTTGCACAGGAAGTAGGCGCTCAGAAGCACGTGCATAGGATTTGGCTTCGTTTACAGATGAGGCTGTCTGAGTTGCAGGCAGTTTTAAGGCGGTGATTTGTTTCAGGCAGCATTGGCAATTCTCCCGGTCATTGCTGGTGATAGTTGTTTTGCGGACAACAGGACAGACGAAGCGCCAGTCGTTTCCAACGTCGTCGCCAACCCGGACTGTAGAATTACCGTTGGACCCTGTACGAAGGAGCACGAAGCGCCTAGGCGATTGTGCAGCTGTTAGGCAGTAGACGAAAAAGGGGAAACCGTTTCCCGCCCTTGTTTCGGATGCTTAGTGTTTGGAGTGAAGGCAACGTGTCAACATATTGTCGGTATTCTCTGGGCTACGCGCCTTGCGGCAGGGTATTCATAACATCGAAAGATATCATGAAGATCCTACCGTAAGCTGGACTGTGTCGAGTTGGCCTCCTAACATTATCTTTCGAAAATCCCCGGGGGTGAACGCGACGCGGGGTACCCTGGGACACGTACGCGATACATAACATTCTTACTGGACATTTCCAGTTCTTGCTGGTGGTTTGACAGGAGGCTATTTGACGAATACTTTCCATGCATCTGCTGCTGCTCGGCTCCATCGTGTTGCGATTTCCATTAAGGGAGTGAGTAATTCGCTCGCTCTTGTTAGCTCCACCTGCTGACATCAGTCCATGCATCATTTAGAGAAGCAGTAGCTCGCCTGCATGCGTTAGCTTTGAGTTGGTGTGCAGCGTGCGTCTTCGCGATTACTTTCACCGGCTGGTGACGCTTCATCTGGCACCTGGTTTGCTCTTTCGCTTGGCAATGGGGAAATGCGGAGGGAGGCCAGGGGACACGGACACGCTCAACACGAATAGAGCATGGGGCTTGCACGCCGCAAACAGGAACTGTAGCTCATTATATACGTATGAAATACACAGAAACAGGGGGGCCCGAACCATAAAGGGGTGTTGGCGGGTTTGTGAATTTAGACAAGCTGTTGCGTATTCATAATCGGTGCAGATTACGCTTGACCCGACTGTCTCCGTTCCGCATCAGCGATGTTCCAATAGCACACTGAGACATGAACAGGACGCAATCCATAAGAAGACCGCCTACCTGCGCGAATCGGATATTCCTTGTGCGTCTTGAACATATTCGGTTGTCGTCTATATTGGATTAAAAGACGGCTGGACAAGATGTACCCGCGCCACCTGCTGCATAATTCTGCAGGCAACTCTACCCCTCCCTATATTTTTTCCTTTCGTACGCGCATTACTTCTCTCTGTTTATGGTGGTGTAGCGAGTAACTGGCGGGGAGCGTCATTGCCTCCATGTTCCACCATCGTGGGATTATGCACCCCGTGTGCGTAAGGGTGTACGGCTCCTATGGAGAGAAGAGGTCGCTGGCACTGGGAACGCGCCTGCTCGCGCAGGAAGTATGACCTGAATTGCAAACAGATCCACGGAAATGTTAGTTCACATATGCGACCGTCTGATGGGATAGTTGGACTCTTATGCACACTTGCCTGAGTCCGTGAACTTGCACCATACAAGCAGGGGGGTCTGTGGTTTGCTTTCGCTGCTCTCGTATTGAGTCTTTATTGGGTTTGAGTGTTTCAGCCTTGTCATGTGCTTTTGCGAGGCAGGCGTTGTCCTTGCAAGCGATGCCAATGAAGTGGTGGGGTAGTATACGCACAGAGCGGTACGTGGGAGGAAGAAGTAGCGATAACTTTTTGTACTAAGTATTTTTCAGCATTGGTGATTATTCCGGCTCCCATTGGTGCTAGTCACTTTTGCGGAGAACGGAAGGACCGAAAGGCTGACAGTTTCAGACGGGGCAACCACCATGGAATGCGGAATTACTCATGGCACCTCCGCAATAGGTTACGATACCTGGAATCCATTCTGTACTTATTACGCAGCCCGGATAACAGCGAAACTCGTAGTGCTGGCACTTGGCACTTATCCAGCCTCTCTATTAACCAAGATGTTGCTGCTATTCTTTTGCGTTATCCACCTTGTAACAGGTTGTTTCCGATACATTTCCCTGTTTCCTCATGAGTACTTTCAGTTGTCGTTGGCCTTGCGTTAAGCGGCGTTTCGGCCCGTGCTTTCCGCGTTTCCAGGTGCATTATGCTGCAGTTTACGCCAAGTGCATGCGTCCTGTACTTTCCTCCGTTCAAATCAGCATCGTCTGCTGAAAAGCGCATAAGGGGGGATGCTGTATGGCGCTCAACAGGTGATGACGCTACAAACGCGGGTTGGGCGTTTGCACATGACATTTTTTCGATGTAAAGGGGAAGCGTAGTTCATTCTTTAGAGAGTCGTCAGAAAAAAATCGCTAGCAACGGCGCTCCACTAAATCTTCTCTCGGGCACTCGTCAGCCTGTTAAGCATGCAGCGTTGGAGCAGAGTGTCGAGGTTTGACACGTTTGCGTTTGCCGCCGACACCTGGTGGGGAAGTTGCCATATATCGCTCTAACATAGGAGATGACGGCAGTCGCTGAAGGCCTTCGATATGCACTAATCGGGTTCTCCTCTTTCGATTATTTTTCCAACATCGCTGTTCTTCCGCTAGAGCAGGACTTAATGACAGGTATGCAAGCGAACAGGTGCATCGGTTTGCAGTTAGCTGTAGCCATGCGCCTTCAATCGCTTCCCGCATTCGCAGTGCACTTCGTCAGATGGTAGGCATGCATCCAGTAGCGCTTGGCGGAGAGCCAGTTAGCAACATGGGATTCTTCAGCTTGTGTATAAGGATCTGTAGCTGCAATCTAGGGAAGCGGTGCCTGTCTCGAGGCGCCCGCCGGCATGCGCAGGAACTATGCCCGCAAGTGAATGTTCTGCTTGAATACGTCTACAGTGGATTCGTATGAGGCACTCTGACGTGCGATAGGAAGGTGTATGTGCACTTGCTCGAGTTGGCGAATTTGCACCATAAAAAGGCGGGATTGCCTTTTCCCTCACCTACACTAGTACTTAGGTTTAGGGATTCGAGTGCTTCAGCGCTGCCCTGTGAGTTTGCGTTAAAGCGTACACTGCACGCATTGAAACGGTGAGGCAGCATATCTGTGGCGGGATACTTGGGAGCAGGAGGGAGTGGTATCGCTGTGATTTGTGTCAAGCGCTTAACGCAACTGGCAACTAACCCGGTTATACTCGGCTGTACTAGTTTTGCGGAAAGCGGAAAAGAGAAGAGCGAAGCGTCGCTATCGGCGCATCCAGCGAGGGCTGTGATAGTATTCATGGCACTTTCACAAAAGTGCGCGAAGCCCCTGGCCCACAGTTGGCGGGGAGCAGAACACGAGGCTGAGCTTGTAGTGCTAGCATTTGGTTCTGCTTTGGTTCAGTTATTTTAGCTGTTCTTTTTTCGATTAGGTCCACTGTATCAATACGCTACTCATCTATTCTTGGAGCAGCCATCTCTTGGCAGGGTATATGCGACTGCTTTCTCTAATCATGTAGAGCGAAAGCAATACAGGTCGCCTACTGGGGAGCATCATGCGTTGTCTTCGTAGCGAATATTTCCAATTGCCATATGCCTTTCTGCAAGGGGCCTTTCGAAAAGGGCATTCCATTCTTTCCATGCAGCGACAGGAGTGTGCTCAATACTTGACGAAGAGCTAGCGCATCTGCATCTGTAAGTATCATTCAGCTATATAGTTTGCATGAGCTCGTTTAAGGTGCCGTACGGTGCTACGCCTTGTGAAAGATGACGCTTGTTGCACCAGGTTGTCCAGGGAGTATGAACAAAAAGGCAAAGCTTTCCGCTTGACATATTTATGGGGAACATCCCTTCGTCAGCTGTTCAGTGGCTTAACGGAACATTGTGGGACTGCAGCATAAACACGCGGCAGGGCGTTTTGCTCCACGTGTGCTCTATTTCACTTTTTACTGGGTTCGACTGTTTCGGTGGAGCAGCATGTGTTCGAAAGCCATACGCTGACACTGCAAACGATGCCAGTGATATATATATATATATACAATTCTTTATACACATATTACGCTGCAGACATCAAGCAGTGTTTTGTTTTTGTGTTGTTTGTGTTTTCGTTTTAAAA
>CAJFCZ010000240.1:0-18839 GCA_904066245.1 Eimeria sp. OTU-Y
GATGCAGATTCATCCGAAGTTTGGCAGGCTTGCGTATGGTAGTTCTGTAGGCACAGGCGCCATAACTCAGAGCAGTGCTGCGCAACGACTTCCAGGAACTGTTCAACAGACGGCAGGCACCTTTTCTCCGGGTTTCACATTTCCAGCACTTGGAGGACGACATACCGGATTTGTGCATCAGCATAGGCTGTCGGCTGCTGTGATGGGTGACCAAGGTGCAGAGGACTGCCCTGGTCCGTCTAGTGGAAGCACCCTTCCTGCTGTAGCGTCTGTCAGAGATTCTAAACAGGCGTCGGTGTCCCAGAGCGTATGGGTGCCTGTAGCGAGAAGTGGTTCCGTGTCCACAGTGGGGTCTTTTCCAAAGCTCGCTGATGAAGGCGCAGCAGATCGTGTAAATATTCGAACTTCTGTAGCGTCAACCACTGCGAGTATGAGTCATCCGTTTGTTAGGACGCCTACTTTACTGCCATGCGTTCAAGTCGATGACATAAGTGACTGGTTACCGGAATCTTGGACGGCAAAAGAACCCTTAGTCTACTTATTTAGGACTGTCAGAAAATTGTGCCTAAGGCCGGCGCTTGACCTGAATGGGGCAAATGAACTTGTGAGTGCCGCCATTAGCATAGCTCGGCGCGCTCTGTCATCTATGGTTACCCCAGTTGACAATGTTAGGGCATCTATTGCCGCAGAAGCATTAGGACGCCGGTTCTTGGTTTTCAACGTATTGCATACGGTTTTGAAACTTACAGGAGGCAACAAACATCATTTGAGGGGATTGTGGCAAGAACTGCTTGCAAGAATTCCAACTGTGTATGCTCGGCCTCTTCAGCGTACTTACAGCACGGCGCATCTGTTTCAGCATGACTTATCAGAGCAGCTAAGCGCAGCACTGGAACTGTACAAGAATGGATCTTCCCCTTCAGACGAAGAAGTACTCGATATCAAATGCAAGCTGTTTTGCATGGAACATTCTCCCCGTGGTTTCCTTCGAGAGACTTGGGCGCCGTGGAGACAGGATGACAAGGAGTTTAGAGGCGCTCAGTGATTTCCTGCAACGCGGATATGATCGGTCCACTGCGGGAAATCACTCAATGTTTTGTTTGATGCAGGGAGAGGTGTTTGTTACCGGGCCGTGGTGCGTGGCGGCGGAGCACGCACAACTCCGTAGTTTGCGTAGAGCTTTGGATGGGGAATTGCAGATCTCCGGATACGCTATGCCGGGCGTTTTCGTGAACTCCAGAATACTGGGTGTATTTGAATGGCACCTGTTATCTGGTCGACCTTTGACTCTTTGATGCTGCTTAGGGAAGTCGTGAGTGTAGACAGAGAAACTGGAATTGATGCCAATGCCCAGCTGCTCACCGCGCGAATGGGATCAGGCTGGAGGCAATAGATAAAAAACCGGACTGCACACCTACAGCCTGTGCTGATGTCCGTCCGCAGTGTCCAGTTGTTAGCTGCTGCATGTGTTTCTTGAACCTGTCGGTGTCAAGGATTTCTACACTGTTCCTGGTGCGCTTGCAGGCGCGCTACCTCTTATTTGTTAAACGGAATGATTCTTACTGTGAGCATGGTGTCAGAGCGCTGGAGAAATTGGCATGGCGCTTATTTTAAACGTACGCTTGCGTGAACTCGCTTGAATATTTAGTTTTGAGGAGTCCTCTGAGCTAGGAAGTTTGCGTTTTTGTCCCCCGTGAAGGGATGGATGTGCGTGTCAATTTTAACAAACAGCCACAAGGGATAGTAGATTATCCGTTGTGCAGATTCTGCAACGACATATGCCACACTCGTAATGTCTCCGTTCCGAAGAGACACGAATTCCCTGTCAGAGAGAACTGAGTCCCTCTTGCTGCCCCTGCCAAAAAAAAAAATAGCAACACTCGGTGGAGCAGGAGCAGCAGAAGCAAGGACTGCGTAGACTCCATCTACTATTTCCCACTCTTTAGGGTCCGGGCATATTTGCATTAATTGGTGGATTCGTTCGTTGAGTGCTGGTGCTTCTGTGGTTGGCACGTCATCAGCGACCTTTCTCGAAGTCGCAGCCACTAAGAAACAAGGGGAACAAGAGCGAGCCCAGGGAAGGTTGCGGCGGCAGGCCGACAGTGCAGACCCTACTCTGCAGGGCTTTAGCGTACGTTTGGGGATTAGGCGCATCATTCTGCGTGTAAGCCCTTCGCGTTTACGTTTGCATTTTACTGCGGCATCAGAGGGCTGTGAACTTGAGGACAATGTGGGTTTTCGACAGAGGTAGCCCAACGCACCGCGTTACTAGCAGTTCTGGGTGAGTCCCCATTCCGTTGCTAGCATACTTCCCCACAAGTTATGGCTGTCTCTCGCTGAGGTTTGCGTTGCGTTCAACGCTCGCTGCTGCAAAGATACGGGCTTTTTGCAGCTTTATCTGAGCGTAGTTTGGAAAGAAGCGGCCGCACAGAGAGACCGTATCTGTGTCCATGGAACTATGGAAGCTCGACCTTAACGATTATGCTTGTTTCTTCATACCAAGTTGGTATGCTGCTAATTGACCTGCTCTTTGTGCTATTCCGGTGCATCTGCGGGCGGCGCTGCAGACAGAGAAGGTGGATGAGGAGCAAGGAAAAGTAGTAGGAGGGCTGTTAACATTAACTTGACAAGCGCAGCAACAGTAAGCTGCACAAACAAGTTCAACAGTGGAGCCAAAGAGATGCTATATACACCTTGGTGTGGAGCAGGGTCGTGTGGGATAGATATCCCACATGCCCGTGTGGACTGCTTCCTCTAGGCTTACTGCTGACCTAGCTGTTTTGCATAAGAAGCTTATCGCGTATGTCTGTAAACAGTTGTGGCTACAGTTGTGAAACTTCCTGAGCAGACAACTGCAGTGCACGTTGGAGACGAGACTAGCAGCGACAGTTTGCAAGCAAATCGCTGCGTGTGTACTTACATAGGGACTGGGCCAACTTAAACATGTAGGTACAGTAGCCGGCTGCATGAATGTCTTGGTTACTGGACAATTCAAGGCAACGCGCCCCTGCCAGCGGGGTGCGCACCCTGATGGCGTCCGTACCAGCGTCTCTTTAGCGTGTGTCTTGCAACTCTAGGCGAACTGCGGCACCATGGCACCATTGGGACGAAAGGAAGGATGCATAAGGATGCAAAGAGAGGAGGGCACAATAATTAGTTCAGAAGAACGATAGATGATATTTCCGTTTTGTCAGTGCATTGTGCTGTTGGGAAGGGCCCAGGCAGACTTGGTTGTCTTCGTGTCTATAATCATGCAGTTAAGAAATTCATGCAGCTTGTTATTGTGCCTACTGAATAATTTGACCACTAGATCAGGTGCATATAAAGTGGGCCAGGGAAAGAGGCGAAAGCACTTGCTGGGTCTCCCCGCAGCAGCTTGGATGTTGCCGCAACCTCTGATTGGTGGCCAACCTACAGTGATATTTACAAGATATGCTTGGAGGTGTGTGAGGGTCTTTACAGGCTCAAAGTCCTGACACTTAGGTTAAGTAAGGGCACACTCATACGCTAGGGGGCGCATCCTGGAGTAGGAGTGTATCTCCGCACCCACTTAATGGTTGATTTTTAGTGACCCCATTAATCGGGACACCAAGGGGTTCTTTCATTTTCGAGACTTGTTTTTGTGGTCGTCCCCCGCTATGCAAGAATAGAAGCCAGAGAACCTCATGTGTTGGGGCATTCAGTGGAAATTTGGCCATATAAACGGTTTAACGCAGTAATGCAGCGTGTGAGGGGCGTTGTAGGAGGTGTAATGGGTTTGCTGGGGTGTGTTACCATGGCAAGGCAGCCAGTTGCCTGACAGCTAGTGTAGTGAGCATGGGGTTCAGCAACGCATGTTCCCACGATTAGCCACCGGGCCGCAAGGTGTTAATAGGGGTTCAAGAATCACCTCTGGATCGGATAACCATAGTCAAACTTTAGGTCCTCAGAGAGGTCAACGCAAGCAACTTGGGAAACCATGAGAGGAATTGGAGTGGACTGCCATTCCAAGGATTTATCGGAACGTTGACCCCACACACTGTCACATGCTCTCGTCTGCCATGTCAATCCGAAATACCCCAAAACGAGGAGCTGGAAAACTGACGAAGGGGTAAGGAACACCAAGCGCTGGAACAGTTCTGCTCTTCGACCACCGCCGTCGTAGTTGCGAGAAATCCCTTGTTGCATGCCAAAGAAGGGGAACTGGGGGCCCTAAAGTTCTCAGCTCACTCGGGAACTGGACTCCAGACCCACCACTAGGTGCACAAAACACTCTCTTACTGTCCACGAGTTGTATCCCCAACGACAACGCTAACATAAGCAACACATACCAATGAATTGAGGCAAGGTCCCGCGCCCCCTCACACGATAGGGTGCAAGGGACTAATGACTACGGGAGGAATTGCGGGCAAAGATATCTGCTGATGTGCATGTTCTCAGTCCCTCTTCTGCTTGGGCATTGCATTAGAACAGTTTTAATAAGTAGAAAGTGCTTCTAGAAGAACACGTGCCTTCTTGAACCAATAATGAATAACAGTCAATTCCAATATAACTTTCCTATGGTGCACGTCCTTAGGGTCCTCTCTGCAGACGGCCTCAGGCCGTTTAGCAACTCCTGTGTACCTTCCTCCAGTTGCTATTACTAGGCTTCAAAGGGCTCAAGGTACATGACTAAGCAGCACGGAAAACAAAAACTACAAACCTTAAAGGGTAGTATGAATGTCTTTTTCTCTGAAGTACGTTCCCAACGCGCCCTGAGTGGTCCTGGCGTAGGGGCACAATTATCTGGGGCTGGAGAGAGGATTCGGCCTGGCGTCAACTGCAACTCGCCTTGTTTCAACTAGGCGCCACGAGTGCCTCACCTGAAATTAAAGCTATGTCCCATCTTTTTTCTGAATACGATGTACTAGGCAGTTATAAAGAATTTACCAACGCGTGGCAGCCCCCACTCACACTTGCGTACATATATTAACATTGGAGATACCAAAGCAACCAGCACGGCCCAACTGCCATGTTGGCTGGGCTACCGCGATTGAGCTGAAACTTCACTACAGCAACTTCTGACTTGTGGTAAGGTCACCACGCAGCACGTTAAGATGCCAGTCCGCATCCGTTCAGGAATAAGCCGAAGACGCTGTAGGAGTCCGCGCTTGGCAATGCTCGCCTGTTTTAGCTGAGGAAATTCTGGAGAAGCAGGGGCATAGTCCAAAGCCCATAAGCGCATCGTATAGCATCATAAGAACCTTACATCTCGCTCCATCGTTCTCCTGACCGCATTGAGGACTGCTAGAGCGTGATCGTACATTTTGCTTACTGTGTCTGTGCGAAAGTGAATCTAGATACGTTAGCGGATGGAATCCCACCATTCCTCTGGTAAGACAAGAAGTCGCCGTCTACGCTGTAGTGGTACCCGGGTTATTCATCCGTTTTTCAGCTTAGGGAGAGCTGCAGTTGCATGGGAATGGGTGGCCGTCCAGCTAGTAACTCTTTGTTATTTAGTGCACTTGGAAATTGTACCTTGACTTGTGCTTGCTTCTACTGTTCCTTGGGTGCTAACTACGTCGAACCCGTCGAAACGGGGGTTTTCGTAAGACCGTTCTGGCGCGATGAATACTTGTTCCCACCGTTTTTTCACAGAGGCTCTTCACTGCCTGGGTAGCTCATCCCTTACTTGTCTTTGGGCCCGTTCTTCTACTCCTCTTATCCTCGAACATCCAAATACAGTTGAAAGCGCTGAAAGGCGCACTCTCCCATGGCTTACTGGCGAATTGACCTTAGCTGCCTACTTAGGAACGAATATCTCTGCCCTCCGCCGGGCCATACACGGCATGCCTTCTATGCGGTAGTGAATTTGTCCAACGTAGATCCCCGCTACCATGACAGTACTGCATATTTCACACTTTTACTAGCATTGTTCTACAAATTTTCGTGTCCTTCCCACTGTCCGTGAAGCGAAGTCGGGATTCCACCAACGAGTAGGTTCATTTGCAGTTCGCGCCAGGCCGTAGTGCGCAGCACCACAATGCTGCATCAGAACGGCTTTCAGTGGCCGAACTATTTAGAGTCTAGTCTAGTAATTTACACTGATAAACACGTCTGCACACCCCGAAGGACGAACAAAGATCTTTTTATTATAGCACGGGGACTCCAGTGCATTGTGGCGTTTTTTGTTTTTAGTGGTTGTTCGGCAGCTAGACAATGTGAATACTAGAGGAGACAGGCCATAGTTAGAAGTTGGGAGTCGAACGGAAGAGTTAAGCAGAGCAGAGCTCACTACGCTTGTGCAGCTCCGCTATGCCGACTCGAGGTGAGAACATAGTTCTTTAAGAGTGAACAATGAAACTGCCTTATATGGCTTGTGGCATTGTTTGCTTTGCTGCGCAGATGTGTAACTTGAGCTTTCTGAAATATAGTCGTAATACCTTAAGGCTGAGAGACCGGAGTTGCTTACCTGCCCGGAATTGTCTATAGAGGGGACATAGGGGGGTGCCCCAAACGAAACTATTAACATTGTGATATAGACTAACTTATTCTAAAGCAAACCCTGCAGAGAAGAGGGACTGTAAGCTCGCTCATGAGCAGCTTTCCTTGTCCGTATTTCCTCCCGTACTCCTAGTCCCTTGCCACCTTTCCATCTGAGGGGGCTTGCAAGCGCACCTGAATGCTTATTTGCAACTGCTTCGCTGTTGGGGGCACAAGTGTCGAAGAGGAAGATGCCGTTCATTGCACTTACTGGTTGGGGTGACGTCCAGTTCCCGAGGACACTGGGACCCCTAGGATCCCATCCCCCCCTTAGTTTCGTGCAAAAGGGGGGTTCCTCGAAGAAATGGCTGAAGCCAATGAAAGCTTTTTGGGACCCTACGTACACTTTATACATATTTGTTTCGAATCGCCTTAGATAATAATCACTCCTAGTTAGTATTCACTGCTGTGCATCAGTCCACCCTGCTGTTCTCGTTGGTCGCACCTGCCCATATGGACGATGCGGTGTTGCTACCTGTAATGAGTGTCCTTTGCCTGATTCAGGGACCAACATGAGTCGCAGTCGAGCCACGCTGCCTGAGACAGTTTGCAACGCAACCTGCCGCAGCCAGTGCAGCAAGGCAGACTAATGCGCAATTGCAACGAAGCCCCCTTTGCTGCAAGCACAAACACTGTATAAGCTTAATAACCACCTACTTGGAAATCCACATCAAATTCCCATAGCCCGTACTACAAGAAGAGGTGCATGGCTTTCTCGCACTTCCAGCCTTTCAGCTATCGCAGCTGCATGAGTCAGCAGGGGATACTTATCCCATTGATATGACCGTGTATATTTGGTCCATACGTGCCATTAACAATTGATTCATGATACACAGTTGTTGGATGGGTTGAGACTTCCAGTACTGCACACTCCCGTTGCAGCACTTTGCTCGATGACCATACACTGTAGCTTGATTTTCTAGACAAGTTTTCGGAAGGAAGCCACGCTGAAGGTTCTGACCCGCAGTACCACAACTACTCAGCTTTCTAATGCAGATAAGTGCCACCGATGCGCCGACTATGAAAGGGCACAAAGCAGCGGAGGGAGAAGGCGCAGCACAGCATGCTCGGATATATCGAGCTGTTCATGGATCGCTTTCACTAGATTAGGAATTTTGCGACTGTGGCAAACTATGTAGAAAGTCTAATGACAATAGGTTGTTTCATTATAAACTGATATGTTTAGGCATTAAGCCTCTGCCATAGGATGTCAAGTGCCCGCAGCGCGGCTCGAAGGGAGCGGTCGTCTCTGTGAAGCATCGACACTAAGCGTTCCAGAACTATCAACAACAATATTGGTCAAGGCAGGTCGATCCATGAAAATTTCTTGTATTGATTCTGGATACGTAGGAGTTTTGCTGCGAAATTCAGTGTATGCGGGTGGTGCTTGCGCGTCGGGCCCTTGATGGTCTGCTTACAGCGGGGGCGCTGAGCTACGCACAGTACGACGCCCCTTTATTTCTTTGGAGCCAGTGCGTGGAGGAGACAGTTGTAGCTTCTGAGCATCTATATATATTAGAATAAAGATGGACCAGGTCTCCGCTTCGGAGCGCGATCTGCCGCTCATGCAACACCACCGGAACTTAGTGCCATATGGGCATCTTGATGAGCATGAGACAGCAGAAAATATATCCAGTGCAAACAGGCCTGAACTACACGTGGAGCATATGGCTGGTATTAGCCTAGCATGCCACCGGAAACGAGCAAGGGACGATTCCACACGATTTTGGCTCGTCGTCGCCTATATTGTAGGAGTGTCTGTGTTATTTTCACTTTGCGGCCGCGCTCGAAAAGTCCATGAACGCACAACGGTGAGGCGACTTGCGTCTGGCGATGAAGGAGATAAACCTCCTTCCGGGCAAAACCCCCTATATGATGAAGATGAGTGGATCAGTCTGGATGCGGACGACCTCGCGTCGCTTTGTGTTCAAGTGGGTGAGTGGACGCCTGCAATGCCCCTTGAACACATTCCTTCCGCATCACAGGCTGTTCCAAAGGCGGCTCCAAGCACTGAAGTGCAGTGGCACCGCAGCTCTGTGTCTTCGAGCGGCTCGCACATGATGCCCGCATATCCCCAAGTCGCCGAAGAAAATGTGCGTGAAGTGGGTGGAGACAAACGTACACAACAGATGGTTCCCGATGAAGCGGTGCCGGGCCCGAGTTGGAAGGCTGACGACTTCGCGGGTGGTTCCTCTGTGGGGAGAGCTGCCGCTTTTCAGCGTAGCTTTGTGCAAACTCTTCCAAAGACTGTTCAACCTACAGCTGACCTCTCCCCTAGTCATTCAATTCCGCCAGGCGTTTTGCTTTTACCTTCCCTTTTTGCTCATCAACCCGGGTTCACAACTCAGGGCGTCTGGGGACAGAGCTCAGCGCAGGGGCAGCCTATGCCACAACCCTTTCAAAAGCACAATACGCTAGGTGCGGCTCAATATGCTAGCTTGGGCTCACCAGAAACTTCACCACAAAGCATTGATGAGGCTAGAACACCACAAGCAGGTTCAGGGCCCTTCGCAAGTTCAGCCAAGGCAGCTGGCCCCAAGGTGGAGCCTCCTTTAGCGCATCGGCAAGGAATAGCCTCTCGGGATCATCGGGTGGAGAGACAAACGACAAAGCTCCTGTTGAGACAGATGATATTGGCGAAGCCAGGTGCTCTAGCGAGCACCAGTGATTCACATACCGAAAGTGACACCACAGCAGCAGGGCTATCACCCCCACAGCTTGAATTTCGTGTAAAACACCATCCGTTTACTAGGCTGCCTAGGTTGGACCCAGATGTAAGACCGGAATGCATCAAACTGGGGCCGGTCAGTCCACTTGCGAAACACGAACCTATGATCCTTCAGCTTAAGGTAATAAGACGTTTGTCCCTGCAAACAAGTATCAATCTCTCAGAAGCAAGTGAACTGTTAGATGCTGCGCGGAGGATGGCGTCTCGCGCTCTTTTTACTATGGCAGCCCCTGTTGATGAGATGAAGCCATCTAGAGCAGCAGAATCCTTAGGACGCCGATTCTTGGCGTTCAGCGCCATACACGGAGTGTTGCACGTGCTGGGGAATACTCCAGAGCTGAAAGCTTTATGGAATGCAATGGTCGCGGGTGTGCCAACGACGTACTCTCACAAGCCCCGTTTGCCCATTAAGGGTAAGTACGGATTCCACTATAAATTGGCAAAGCAGCTAAGCTCAGCCCTGGAATTGTACAAGCTTGGCGGTGCGCCTACGCCGTTGGACATCGTTGAACTTAAGCGCAAAATCTTCTGTATGCCATTATCACCGAAATGTTTTCTTGAATCATCGTGGTCCCTATGGCGCAAAGATGAGGAAGATTGGGGGGGATATCAATGATTTTATGCAACGCTTCTTGTCTGTCTGCGTAGACACATTAGCAGATTTCAGTGGGATTAGCACAATGCTCTCTACAGGGACTGTGAATCGTTTAGCGGGCGTCGTCGGGTGTCACCTAGGTTTCTACAATTCAAAAAGGATGTGCAGTTTTGTAGAAGTGGTGGAACCGAGCTACGCAGACCGAGCTCACTTTTATCCTAACCCTGGAGCGTAGCTTAAGGACTGTGTGGGAACCCCAAGTTAATCTTGTTCCTTTTCTCACGTTTAGCGCACTACGGATGGAAAACAATGGAGTGGATCGAGGGCACATGGGATCAGGGTTTTAAACTAGTGGCTTGATTTGGCATTATGGTTGGTGGATGGGTCAAAAACCATTCATGATAACTGCAACAAATTACTCATAATTCCATGAATTATTTCATATGACTATACGACCCTGAGTGGTTATTTTCGTAGCTGGTTCGGCAGCCTCCAGGGACCCACGACACAATGGCCCAAGGGGGTGTCGCTCGAGGGGAGAAGCACCTGTACCTCCTGTTGCAACTCCTGCTGCAGTGGAAGCCCACACGCAATAAAACACATACCCACTTGTAGTGCGTGCAGTAACACC
Source organism: Eimeria sp. OTU-Y (assembly GCA_904066245.1). Lineage (NCBI taxonomy): Eukaryota > Apicomplexa > Conoidasida > Eucoccidiorida > Eimeriidae > Eimeria > Eimeria sp. OTU-Y. The sequence continues at coordinate 10,456 of CAJFCZ010000240.1, forward strand.
ATAGCGGATTCGTAAACACACACTTGCTTCTAAGTAGCCGGCCCGCACAAAGACGTAAACGTACGAACTTAAGACAGGCGATGCTGCACCATGCAACGAAGGCGCTACAGCTAGTACAGCAAGAGTCCTCGTCCTCGGTCTCATCCGCGGACCGTCGTGAGCAGTGAGCGAGTCGAAAGACTTGAGGTAAGGTACCCAAGAAGCCTCTGGCCTTCTCTTCAATATCCAGGCCTCCTGGGAGTAGAGGCATACGGACCTGGGACTGGTCAGTAGGCGGCCTGTCTCTATTTGCAACACCCGTTTGTGCAAAAGGGGCTTCTGCATCTGCTAACACTGTAGAGTTGAGCTGTTGAACAGTTTTTTGGCCCCCACTAATAAGCCTGGATGCAAGTATTAGCTCATGTTCCCACTCCGTTCGACAGGAGGAGCCGCAGGTTCGGAGTTTCGCGCAAGTCAACCAAATGAAGGCGGTGATATAATTGAAGAATACTTCCCTCTCCGATTGTTGCATACTTCTTGTGTTGAGAAATGTAGAGGCGTATGGGGGCATTTGCGGCTATTTTGGCCCCTGGCAAGCCGGTGTGGCGTGGTGCTCGTTGGGACGCGTTCACCCTTGCTTGCAACAACAAATACTTGTATTTTCTACTGGGCAAGCGTACCTAGGTAACCCACATTATTTGCATTATCTAGTTTTTACTGAATAATGCAACTAGGTGCTTCATCGACAAATTTTCGCCTATACGAATTCGAAGCGGGTAAGAATTCCAAGTAGGGTGCATCCTTACGTCCCACCTGGCGTGAACGCCCGACTACGAGCATGAAGGCATAGCATGCATCAGCACCCTACTATATCCATCAATTCTTTTCCAACCATAATAAATGCGGCCGTAGGAAAGATGGTGAGATAGCGAACACCTCTCACCTTCCTCCATAAAGAGGACAATAGACAGAACGCTAACTACTGAGTGGCTGTGACAGTGTGCATGTTTCACATTGATCGAACCTGTGCATCATAAACGCATATTTCGCCAACCCAAAAATATACGTGCGCGGAGTTTCTCGCCCAGATGGCGCCTGTGCAGCATTGCTTGTTTTAGTTTAGCTAGCTTTAACATAGTAAAACGAGCAAAACAGCGGTCTTGAGCAAGTTCGATACTGTGTAGATTTGCTCCTTTGGTGTACAGATCAGCCGTTTTCTTGTGTTAGTGGATATATGCCCGCATGTACGAGCATCCTTGCCCCTATGCAAGGCATCTACGACGTACGCCCATGCTTCAACTTTTATTGCGTAAATATTATCATGTAAAGGTCTCGTCGCAGTAATGGCCGTACCACGTAGTCTTCCGTTCGCAGCGGCACTACGTACGCAGCAACTGCAGCACCACCAACAGCAACAACAAGAGTAGCAGCACCGAAATGGTTGGCGGGTGCAAGACGACAGAACTTTCTGGTTTTGTAGAGTGCATAACGAGATCTGGGTTTGTCTAGAGCAGGAATGCAAGAACTGAAGGCCGCTGCAGGAGAAAGACAGCGTGAACGAAAGTACCTTAACGCACTGAGTTCTGCTGGGTGGTTTACGCGCAACTATGGAGATTATCATAAGGACGATGCAGAACCGTAAGGTCTGGTCGATTGCTCTTGCGGTGACCGAAGTGCAGCTTGCTCATTTATCTCGGATGTGCACACATACACAGCAACCAAGAGGATGATGTCCCACTGTTGCCAATTTGGCCGCATGCGTGCAGGAGCTCAAGCACAACGCTACAACCCCCTTCGCCTCCCAGCTTTCCTGATGCGCAGTTGAGTTATCCTAACCAAGGATTCTGCACATCTGAAGACTTTCTATTTATGACGAAAGGAAGCCACTACTGATCACAAGTGAGAGCAAGAGCTACGCGCACCGCACCTTCTGCTACTTACCATTCTGTCAGACGCCAATAGAATGCTAAGTAGCACGTCTTAGGAGTTCGTGTTGCTGTTCCCCCCAAAACAACTAAATGTACGCGGGCGTGTGTTGATTTGCAAAGGAACATTCGCATCAGGAAGTACTGCGCTGGACTGAAGCGCATGCATGTCAAAAACGATGGATTCATACAGTGGATGAGCCTTCTAAAGACTGTATTGCAAGGTGCGTGCGCGTGGCACCGGCGCACGCGAATACAGTAACTGTTAGCGCAGAAGGCAAGAGCAAGCGGGATACAGTCGCCGAAAACTTCGGCGTAACTCCTTGGAGGTAGAAAAGGTGGTGTGGCACCCCGGGAGACCTTGATAAACGCTGATCAGTTAATGCTGGTTGTGGTAGTGTTTATGCAAACCCGCCAACAAGCTGGCACGCCGTGGAGGGTCCCGACAAAAATATTTCGCTAATCATGGCCTTGACGTCAACGTGCGCCCAAAGACCTTCAGAAACTGGCATATACTTGTACATGGTGCTGCCATGTTGACAGGTACTCTACACGTCTGCAAACGCCCACACTGCAGAGGCTAATTTCACGAACTAATCATTTTGCCTTTCTTTCGGTAGTGCGGACTCTATGTACCCTGAGCCTGCCTCCACCAGGACGCATGCATAGCAATTCCAAACAGTTTAAACGACACAGGAAATATTGCGGTGAAGCTGTGATCATTCCAGATTGGCGATTGTGGCATGTGGCTATGCTGAGGAGAGAATGCGACCTCTTCAGGTCTGCATGATGCAAGGTTTTCCGTGGCCGCAAGCCCCATGGCTCCAACTATTTCCATGGGTAGATGCATCGATTCTTTGGGTGCTAAACAGCAACGATGCCTGAGCTTGATGGCGATCACGCAGCTAAATAAGCCCGTGTAACCCACAAACTATTTTGCCACGCTGCTGGGTCCTTTTCACCTAGGCTACTGTAACTGCGGCGTCCTTGTGTGACAGCGTCACCACAGGCCCTTCTATTGGGAAAGACAATCACTGGGCACTGGCAGTATAGTACTTATAGCGCCGCTTCTGCAGGCGTGTAACAATCAGGGTCGGATGCCGATCTTGCCACTGCGCAATGGCAAATTCACCAGCAGACAAAACACTGTGGGGAGGTAGTATCAACCCTAAGCAGGTTCCGCACTCAGCCGCTTCTTCAAAAGAAAAGTGCGCAGTCACTCGTCGTCCACCCGACGAATCCCTAATGGAGAGCCGCATACGATAAGCCGCTGACGCTACTGAGTCCGCTGGAAAGGCAAAGCAGCGCGGTTTCTTGAACCATGTGGCCCTACAAAGATGTAATCTGGATACCCATACTGCTAATACCCATACTGCTACTCGTCAACAGCCCGGTGCTAGAAGAACCGAGAAGAACGCAGCCTTAAGCCAAAACAGGCGCAGCCAAATTTCACTGGTTGCTCGCTCAAATCTTAGCGAAAGTCAACCCTCAACCACACTCTCAGTCTTGTACAGCGACGCCTGCATACCGAGGGCATTTTCGACGCCATCTGCAGCCGCCAATATACCAGCTCGCGCATGCGCCTATGCGTCTGCCAAAAAAAAGAGTAAAGCCGAGGATTGCTAACAGGGCCGTACGCATCCTCCATGAAGTCCACGTACCCAGCTTCGCCAGCTCCAGCATTTTCAACGGCAGCTTGTGGAGAGCCGCCTAAGCTCTGAAAACCCTTCCAAGCCAACACCTGGCATCACCATCAATAAGCCCATCCCTTCCATTGAATACAACAGAAATGTGTTCCTGTAAATCCCGCACGACTTCCCGTAGAGACGAAAGCAGGGACAGTATGGTAATCTGTGTCAAAAGGCTCTGTCCCGTTCCCTAAACGCTGAAGCAACAAAAACCAAGAAAAAGAAGATCCGTCAAATAGCAACGAAGGCACAAGTAAGCGAACAGAAATAAACATACTGGCCATGGGTGCATCTGCCTGCACAAAGTGGCCGGTACTAACTACGTGGCCTGCGGTAACTTGCATAGCTCGACACACCTCGCGGGTCGCCCCCTTGTGCTGCAAAAGTCATTTCCTGCTTGCTTGCAGGGAAAAGCTCAATGTATCGCCTATCCATCCGAGCACCGTTCCTCGTCTGCAAGGCTCTCCAGGTCTCATTAACATCAGAAAACTGAACATATGCCTCTCCAGATGGCCGGCCATCAATCGGGATGGTCGACGGCAGAATTGCCGTCATGTGGAAACCTTGGAAGAATTGCTGATCAACAGACGGATAGAATGATAAAGGCAGCGGATCGCCAATCTGACGCTAAATGCAGACTACAAATGCATCAATATTCATTTCGTCTGCCTACAAACGACCCCAAAACCTGCATTTGCAGTTACTTACCACAATATGTTGCTCATTGGCATTGAAGGGCATTCCCCGGAGTCGCAAGACAGTATAGCTCCATCCCGCAGGAATGGGGCCTACATCCTGTGCAGGCGGCGGCTGCGCAACTTGTGGAGGCGCTTGGCTATAGACGGCCTGCTGAACAGCGCCCCCATACCCTCCGTACACATCGTGACTGGGGGCGCCATAGCCAGCGTAGCTTGCCTGAGGACCGCCCATACCATCCATGCCTCCGTATGCCTGCGTGGAAACCATACCTCCCCCAATGGCTCCATACGCCTGTGGTCCTGCGCCGTACCCTCCGCTGTAGGGTCCTTGACCAGTTCCGCTCATTATACGAGCCTGAGAAGCACCACAGAAACTAATAATGGCACACGCTGTACATCCGTACCAGGTTAAAACACAATGCAGAACTGTTAATGTTTTGCGTTTGCTCCACATCTCACATTTACTGGGCGTTGAATGCGCATGGCTCCCACACCCATGTCAGCGGGCACCATTCTGCCCGGCCGTTTTGCTCTGTACATTTCCTCTCGAGTGGACGGATAGACCTGCAAAACAAAAAGGAGGCAACCAATAACTTTTGCGCCTTCATTGACACCCAGGCATTTCGTAGTGCAAGTAAATTGGTAAATCAAAGCATGTCTGCTTACATATGGAGCATCAAGCTCCAAATTTAGGTAAACCTGCGACAAATGCGGAGCATCGACCTCCGATGCCATACCTCAACGAACCTCCGACCAAGATATTTCCTGTGCAGCTTTTCCTTGGCTGCATCTGCAGTAGCAGCGTCAGGCAGCTCGACGTATGCAATCCCGTTCATCCTTCCGTCCACCGCAACCCCCAAAACAACGGAATCAAACCCAACCTCGAACCCATGCTCTGAAGAGAAAGGTTGCCACAAACCCGAGCGCAAGAATCTGAAGGCTCGGTATTGGCGGTGCTTGACAGCAGGCAACAGACACACCTTGAAAGAAGTTGACGACGTCGCTGTCCGTGCAAGTCCATGGCAGTCCCCGTAGTTTCAGCACAGTCTGCAACAAAAATATCAACAACTATTTGCCTCTTTTACTCCATCTCAAGCTTGCCCCCTATTTTGTCTAGTTCGCACATTTAGGTGTAGAAACGGATAACAACAGGCGTATTAGGCCTCACTAAGTTCAGGCCCTTGACATCCGCATCCCGGCCGTCCCTCGTGCCCGAACTCATCACAGCTACCCTCCGCTGCATGGCCTTCTCAAAGTCTTCGGCGCTGGACCGGAATACCTAGTTAGACGCACGAACAAGATGCAAACAAAGCCATATATGAACCAGCAGCAATAAGAGCCCAGCTATGCATATTTCCGGTAAAAAAGGACCACGTGCGCACGCCCAGAACAGGCTGTAGAAGCCGCACCATTCCACCAAAGAAATGAGCGATGTCAAAACTCCCTACCTCTATCCACCGTGGACCCATCATGCGACCATGTAGCGTCCGAACTGCTACGTCGCGCATATCCGTTGAATGAACGTTAACATATGCCTCGCCTGTCACGCGTTTCTGAGGTAACAACATCAAACAACAGCACTCCCGCCAGAACCCGTTGACTCCCTACTGGTGCAACTGACTGCATGCTGCATGTACAAGCATGCAGCCATTCATGCTCCTGATGAGCATGAAAAGCTGCATTGCCACACGAAATACATACACAGGAGAGAGGAGCCGTCAAGGTCATTAGTGCCAGATGCATCCAGGTAAGATGTTGAGAGTGGGGGATTATAATTACTTAAAATGGGGCTATTGAGGCCTCTACACTGGCTTACGTTAAGGCCAACGCAGACACAAACATCCAACTCCGTGACATCTACAACTGGCTTCAAGAACCGGACGATGGCGTCTTCAGTCACATCCCACGGCAGTCCTCGTAGGCGAATATGGGTTCCAACGCCAGCAAGTCCGTTTGCCGCCGGCGCTACAAGCGGTTTGAGGCTCTCTCCAGAAGACGGGTCTTCTACGTTGACGGAATGCTCCTTTAGCAGCACCAGACCCTTCGAGAGAAGCAGAAACAAAATGCCACACATGCACCGACACGCCGCCAAACCCTCCTCCCGCCCTTCTGGTGCTGCCAAGTGCAGAGCGCCCGCAGCCGTGCTCAAGGTCTTTAAATCATCCCCCTTAACTGCAAAACAAGAACACCGAAGAGCCCACACAACGTAAAGCTACCCCGACAAAAGACCCCTCTGTTGTGAAAGAAGCATCCACCACGATATGCCCAAGACTGGGCACTTGGAAAGCGAAGATCGTTAACCTCGTCCATCTGCAAGATGGATAATCAAGCATATTCTTGAAGAATCTAGCGAGTCTAACGATCCCATCAGGTTGGCAAAAAAAGGAGGAACCAATGATGGACGAAAGCATATAACAAATGCCTTCGGCGCACCAGACGCCTTGGAGTACAAGCGACAAGAGCCTCAGTTTTCACAGGGTCTTGAGCGCTAATATCCACCAACCAGCACCTAACCGCACCGTAAACATTGCTGCTTATGCAAAGCTGAAGTCTGCTGTTCCAATATCCAGTCCGAACAATCCACGTGAAGGAGCCGCAGCCACGCACCCCGGCTAAACAGCATAGGGCTTCCACTGCAGCCGAATATGATACAGGCTATACGCATGGCTTCATCTACAGCATGTAGTCATGACGATACAAGTGCCAAGGTTTCCAATGCTGAGCAGTTACAGGATGATTCTAATCGTCTGTTCCTTGGTGCCTCGAAAGAGAAGCCGTTCCTGCCGTGCCCTCGCCATAGGCGAAAACGCAACTGGAAACGCCCAACCCAAAATCAGGTAAGCTCCACCACAGTAAACGGCCCAATGACAGTTGACCTGCTTTCCATAAAAAAGTGCCTCCCCTCCTTTTGTGCACACTTACCGTTCAGAAATTGCTGGATGACGCGTTTCAAAACCACAGCCTGTGCGAAGTGGGGGTAGAGGGTCACTTGGCGAGCAGTCGCACATGTGCGGAAATCCTTCAACTTCTCGGGTTCATAGACGCAGAGCATTGCTGGATTTACACCATCTTGGCTTCGCTGGAAGATCGCCGTGTCGAGCTTCTGAATGACTTCACTCAGAGTAGCTGAGAGGTCACCACGCCAAAATCAACTTCAAAGGCTTGGAGCTGGTGTAGGCAACTCATGGAGGGCACGGACGTTGAGAATGCAGAGACACAGAACAGCGCGGCGGCCGCAACCGTTAGACGAGCAGGAGCTAAATGTGAGCCTCTAACTATGTCTAAGAAAAAAACAGAATCATCTACAAATATGCAGCACGAGTGATAACTATGGAAAAACGCAACCGTACAGGCGGTAAAGAGCTGCTCCTGTGTGACTCCAAGCTTGGTGAGGACATCAGCCGGCGCCAGAAGCTGTTCTGGTCGCACGACGAGAGAAACCTCCTCGAGCGACTGTCGGGTCGCCACGTCAAACACCACCCACGCGATCCTGCACAGAAACATTCACAAATTACAGGCAAACTTCAGGTCGAGCAGCTCAAGTGAAACCTGGCGCATTTCATGTCAACATGCCCTTCATAGGCTCCCCGTGCTCATAGGGTTACTTCCCTTCCTGTGTGCTTTGGAACGTGCAGTACAAAATACCCCCAATGATCTTCCTGCTAGAAGCTGTAACACATGCTATTGGTATTTTCACTCACTCAACGACCTCCGTGATGTTGCCGGCCTTCAAGAAGGAAAAGTCAATAAAAAAAAGGGTCGTAAAGGAATGTGCTTGATATCTCCCGTCAGCTGAGCTCGTGGCTACAGCCAGCTGAGCTGCAGCTGCTGCAGCTGCTGCTGCCGCAGCAACTGCCTCCGCAGTGCTCGCGGAGTCGGTGCTTTGCAGATCCGGAACGCCGTCATGAGGCCCCGCGGCGGGAACCGCATGGGGCTCTTCTGTAGCCATTCTCCTTTCCACTGAGACTCAAGACCTGCACAAAACCAAGCACTGGATTTTCCTCCAGATATCGCGAGCAGCAGCAGCTCTCCGCAATATTACAATCGTACAGATTTTCCAAAGCATCCGCCCCCTGCCCCCACCCCCTGCCGGC
>CAJFCZ010000241.1:0-18626 GCA_904066245.1 Eimeria sp. OTU-Y
AACTATATCTATCCCATGCACGGAGTTTGGTTAGGATCTGATGCATCTGCAAAGGCGTGCGCGCTTGCCGGAAGGAGACGGGGGATGGGCAATGTGTGGTGCGCACATGAGCCACGGCACGATCCGCCCCCAACTAGCGCCCCATGGGCACGCAGCAGATAATGGTTGCATTTTGCACGTGTTGGCAATTGCTGTGCGAAGGTACAACACTCATAATGCGGTCGTGGTGTTGAGACAAGCAGTGGCAGCCTGCGTCAGTTAAGACGGCCAAGGCTCACGGCTTCCGACCATGCACTTCTTTCTTTCCTACATCCTATTGGCGTCAGGTCTACCAACTGCATCATCCCCACGTATTACTAGAAACTACCGAGCGCCTTGCACCTTCATAAGGCCTTTTAGGCGTTGACAAATCGCCGATGCGCTTCTACCTTCCACACATATCATTGAAGAATCGCCGAGGCGCCTTTGCCTCCCATGACACATCTTGTTTTGCGCGGTGCAAGGCCCTACCGAAGGCTCTTTCAAGAGAACAGTATGAGCATTTGTGGCATGTCCCTCGTGATGAACAACGAGTCAAGCGAATAAGTGTTGCTGTAGGCACTGAAAGCTTCACTAAGCCTTTGGGTGAGATGCATGAGCATCAGACTGTGCTGCTGAGGGACTAGGTCACTGCCCCTAAAGTTTCTACATTTAGACGCTGGTTGCTTGTTGGTGGGATGGATGTTGCATCGCTGCAGGACAAGCAAGCTGTTGGCGGCGGCTCCACTCCGGAAGCCGCCTGTCCCGAAGCTTCCTCCCTGTGGGTGACTTCAGTGAAGGGTTATAATGTAACTGGAGAATCGGTAGTCACTCTGTTGCCTATTTTTGGAAAGGGCGCAGCAACACGCTGGCCATATTTTAAAGCAGGCCCGTACACATGCAGTTTCTCTGCATCGAGCTGCGTAGCTGTATGATGTGTATGAGCCCGGTCTCGTGTTGGAGGGCCATAAGCTTGTATCCGGCTGTTCACAAAAATTCCCCTGTGCTTTGAAAATGGAAAAGCCCCTAGATCTGTAGGCAGATTCGTTCTGGCTTTGAGCGTGTGTACCCCATAGGGCGCAGGACGTGCTCGTTCTGGGGTGTGCGAAGCTATCTTCACTTGCAGCAGGTCTGATAAGGGATGCGCGAGTGACTTGATAGATTTCACTGGCTGTCCGCAGACCCGTGCACATTGCATTGGCGCCAGGATAGTGTCACTAGCGCACTTGGCGACAATGGTGCATCGACAAGCAGGGGTTTGTCGGGTACGTCTCTAGGCGAGTTCATAGGGAGCAAACGAGTGCGTCTAGCGACTTGCTTGTGAACCGATGGTTCTGGCTTTGCACAGAAGGTGCGGACTGGAGGACCGTGGCCCTGCCGATCAATACTTGTGATTTCAGCTGCATCCGCATTTTGGATAGTTCAGCAGCTGAGCAGCAGTGTATGGCGGCGGATAATGGCAGAGAGGGAGCGACGAATTGCCTTCACAGTTAATGGTGTGCAGCAGAATACATAGTGTTACACAGAAGCTCAACACAGCTCTCTGCTGCAGCCCGCCTGCACAATTCGTTAGTTTAGGCGGTTTAGTTAAAAGCCACATGTGATCCAGTGAGTGTGGGAACAGAATGACGAAACAGCAAGGAGCGTTCATGGTGCGTGGTTTGTGCAACAGATGTTGTATGCTGCAGGCGGTGAGCAGCTTTGTGTGATATGGTAGATACGTGTATGCCGGTGGTGTGGGCTACGTTCTCATTCTGGAACAGCTGCGGGTAGAATATTGCAATAATCAAGTGTTTGAACGGTTATTGGCGCAGCAAACAGCAATGTTTGTTTACTTTGCATGGTATGCGGCAGCAGATGCGATACATAACAGCAGGTGGGTAGCTTTGTTTGACGCGGCATGCCGGTGCATGCCTGCCGAGTTATGCCATTATTCTTGAGGAAAGGCAAAATAGTGAACTCGCTGTGTATGATGACAAGCGTGTGTATAAGAAACAGCAAGGGTTTTCAAGGTCCGTCCTGCATGTCATCGGGAGTCGTGAATGTCAGGGGGCGTGGTGTTTCATAGAAGGTGCGTACGGTGTCTGCTGCGGCATGCCTCTAGACGCGTGTCCTTCGAGCTATTCTCGCATTCTGGACGAGAGTCGGGAATTTAAACAGGCCAATCAAGAAGCGGGAATTTTCATACTCACAACTTGCGTTCACGGCGTATGGTGTACGGCGGTAGATGAGCTGTACCATAGGCAGTGAGTGGCTTAATCTGACGCGGGCTGTCTGGACACAGCTGTGAATTTAGCTACGTTTCCACTCTAATGCAAAGGTCAGCATTGGACCCGTTGAGTGTGGAAAACGCAACTGCACAGGAAGTAGAGCGGTCAGGGTGAACGTTATGGCGCAGAAGATGGTGCTTCACAGAAGGTGCGGACGGTGTCTGCTGTGTCAAGTAGACACCTGTGGCTTGAGTTATGTCCTCATTCTGGAGAAAGGCATGAAATGGAGCTGCTGCTGTGGACGCGGTTTTTTCCCGGGATAACAACAAGGCGTGCACGGGATATGATGTGTTCTGTCGGTGTGGCATTCCACAGAAGGTGTATACTGTGACCCCCATTGCCTGCCTCTGTACACCTACTGATAACGCTACGTTCGCATTAGGCAAAGATGCTGGCATTGGAACGGTTATATGAGAGGACATAAAGTTTTACGGAGGCGAACACGGCACGTTCATGGTGTAGGGTATGCAGGAATAGTTGTGGTTATCAGCGGAGGTTTGTAGCATGGTCTTATGGGGCCTGCCTGTACACAGAGGTGGTTTTATCTATACATTGATTCTGGGGCAAAAGTCAGCATTGGACTCGTGTATGCAACGAGTGCTTAGAGAGAGCCAGGTAGGGCGTCCAGAATGCATGGTGTGTGGTATTTCACAGAACGTACGCACGATGTGCACTGTGACCTGCGCGCACACACTTTTTTTGTGACCAGGGTGCCCAGCCTGGGGCAGAAATGTGTACTGGAGCCGTTGCGTCTGGGACAGAATATATACTATTGAATGAGTAAGGTGTGTTCACCTCTTATGCTGTGTGGCAGTAGATGTGCGGTTTCATACAAAGCGAGTACGTTGGCGCATATTTCCCGGTGCGCTCATATTTGAAGGACGTGCCACTGACCAGCACAGGGTCAAAATGGATTGTGTGAATGCGAATGATATGTTCACGAAGAAACGCCGAACCCCCATGTCATCCTGCATATACTGGGTAACACTAAATAATGCAAAACCCGTAATCACTGCAACTGTTCCTGCTTTGCCGATATTAAGTACACAATAGCTCCGATGGCCCCTTCACCTCCAAATCCGTAAAATGGCACTCTCTGCACAAACAAAATAGCTGCTCAAGGTATTGGGTTGCTTAGGGTATGCAGCACCAGGCGTGATTATCAGCGGAGGTTTGTAGGATGGTCTGATGGGGCCTGCCTGTACACAGAGGTGGTTTTATCTAAATATTGATTCTGGGGCACAGGTCAGCATTGGACTTGTTGCGTATGCAATGCATGTTGAGAGAGAGCCAGGTAGGGCATTCAGAGTGCATGGTGTGAGGCAGCAGCAGTGGTGTTTTACAGAAGGCGCGTGAGATGTGCGCTGTGGCCAGCGTACACCCACTGGTGGTTTGAGCTGCGTTCGCCTGGTGGCCACGAGATGCGTGTAGAAGATGATGAGTGTGGCAGCGAATCGTCGGCAGAAGATGCCAAGGCGCTTCCACAGTGGATAGTCTATGCAACGGATGTTGTCCATCACAGACGGTGCGTAGTGTGGTCGCTGGTGGCATATCTGCATACAATGGCGGTGTGAGCTTTTTTCGCAAGCTGGATCAATAGTAGCTATTCCACCTGTTCAGTAGGTGGACAGCAGTTCTCAGCTAAGCCAACGGCATCCGTCTACGGTGCACTGAGTGCGGCAAATCGCGTATCACAGGAGGTGGGTTGCGCAATCTGATACGGTCTGCCAGTCCGTAATAGCTGTTTTCGCTGGATTAGCATTCTGCAGCAAACTCGAATATTAAATCAGTTCAGCTTGAGAATGGATATTTGCAGCGAGCAATCATGTGCGTCCAAATTCACAGGTGCGCAGCACTAGATGTTATGTATGACAGGAGGTGAGCATCACAGAACGTGATCAGAGCACTATGATTCGGCCTGCCAGTCCACGCCCATAGTTCGGGCTACGTTAGTATTCTGCACCAAATTCAAATATGCAGTCAACGCAGCTTTGCAAAGTGAGCAACCGCAACAAGGTGGGTTCGCGATGTATATGACGTGCGGCAGTAGATGTGGCGTATTACAGGAAGTGCGGCTTTCTGTGGCATTTCTGTACAAGCCAGTGTTTTCCATACGAAACCCTGCTTTCAGGCGAGCTGCGTGAATGTTTGTAAACGTATGCAGCTCTTGTGCAGATGCCCACGCACTGCTGATTCTTTTTGCCTCCTAGGGTTAATGGCCCATTTGCTGCCTTGGAGAATGCTCATATTCATTTGTCTTCTCCCGTTGGACTGCCATGCTTGTAGTAGCACCGAAAATACCACAATGCGTGGATTGCTGTTGTATCTGTCGACGTGATAAATTGTCTGCTCATGCCGGTACTGTTACAAAGAGAAATGTCCCAAGTTATGAAGGCTTGACTCACTGGAGCGACATACATGCCTAGAAAGCCACACAATGCCCCACTGCATTGTTTTGGAGTAAGGGCTGAACTCACGTATGCCGCTGCGAAAAATGCCACCTTCAATTCTACTTGTTAGGTGACGCTGGCAGGATGATGCGTTTGAAGCCTATTCAGCACATGGGGCAGCTAGCCAGCATACCCTTGCTAAGGATGGGAAGGAGTGGCATCAAGCTAGTTCACTAGCAGCGCAGTTGAGCATGTCCTAAGCAGGCCAAAAAAGCGCGGCCAGCTGGAGTAAACAATAGCGCCTGTGGACCCTTCACCTCCAAATCCTTAAAATGGCACTCTCTGCACTAACTAGATGGTTGCTCAAGGAATAGTGTTGCTTAGGGTATGCAGCACCAGGTGTGATTATCAGCGGAGGTTTGTAGGATGGTCTGATGGGGCCTGCCTGTACACAGAGGTGGTTTTATCTAAATATTCATTCTGGGGCAAAGGTCAGCATTGGACTTGTTGCGTATGCAATGCATGTTGAGAGAGAGCCAGGTAGGGCGTTCAGAGTGCATGGTGTGAGGCAGCAGCAGTGGTGTTTTACAGAAGGCGCGTGGGATGTGCGCTGTGGCCTGCGTACACCCACTGGGGGTTTGAGCTGCGTTCGCCTGGTGGCCCGGAGATGCGTGTAGAAGATGATGAGTGTGGCAGCGAATCGTCGACGGAAGATGCCAAGGCGCGTCCACAGTGGATAGTCTATGCAACGGATGTTGTCCATCACAGACAGTGCGTAGTGTGGTCGCTGGTGGCCTATCTGCATACAGTGGCGGTGTGAGCTTTTTTCGCAAGCTGGACCAATAGTAGCTATTCCACCTGTTCAGTAGGTGGACAGCAGTTCTCAGCTAAGCCAACGGCATCCGTCTACGGTGCACTGAGTGCGGCAAATCGCGTATCACAGGAGGTGGGTTGCGCAATCTGATACGATCTGCGAATCTGTAACAGCGGCTTTCGCTGCATTAGCATTCTGCAGCAAACTCGAATGTTAAATCAGTTCAGATTGAGAATGGATATTTGCAGCGAGCAATCATGTGCGTCCAAATTCACAGGTGTGCAGCACTAGATGTTATGTATGACAGGAGGTGAGCATCACAGAACGTGATCAGAGCACTATGATTCGGCCTGCCAGTCCACGCCCATAGTTCGGGCTACGTTAGTATTCTGCACCAAATTCAAATATGCAGTCAACGCAGCTTTGCAAAGTGAGCAACCGCAACAAGGTGGGTTCGCGATGTATATGACGTGCGGCAGTAGATGTGGCGTATTACAGGAAGTGCGGCTTTCTGTGGCATTTCTGTACAAGCCAGTGTTTTCCATACGAAACCCTGCTTTCAGGCGAGCTGCGTGAATGTTTGTAAACGTATGCAGCTCTTGTGCAGATGCCCATGCACTGCTGATTCTTTTTGCCTCCTAGGGTTAATGGCCCATTTGCTGCCTTGGAGAATGCTTATATTCATTTGTCTTCTCCCGTTGGATTGCCATGCTTGTAGTAGCACCGAAAATACCACAATGCGTGGATTGCTGTTGTATCTGTCGACGTGATAAATTGTCTGCTCATGCCGGTACTGTTACAAGGAGGAATGTCCCAAGTTATGAAGGCTTGACTCACTGGAGCGACATACATGCCTAGAAAGCCACACAATGCCCCACTGCATTGTTTTGGAGTAAGGGCTGAACTCACGTATGCCGCTGCGAAAAATGCCACCTTCAATTCTACTTGTTAGGTGACGCTGGCATGATGATGCGTTTGAAGCCTATTCAGCACATGGGGCAGCTAGCCAGCATACTCTTGCTAAGAATGGGAAGGAGTGGCATCAAGCTAGTTCACTAGCAACGCACTTGAGCATGTCCTAAGCAGGCCAAAAAAGCGCAGCCAGCTGGAATAAGCAGTAGCGCCGATAGACCGTTCACGCGAGAGTGTGTAAAAACGCTGTAAGCTTCTCAGAATAGCCTGCATCCACCCCGCTTTTAGTAAGTACGTAGCTTGGGTGTTTCGCAGTGCCTCACGATTAGTTCAAAGGACCTGCACGGGTGTCTTTGATGCGTCCTATTTACACAGAACTGGACGACTCCGACCTTTAAAAACTGCAGTTTTGCCTTGTTGCTCGTTTACGCCTAAAACACCACATGCCGCTGCTCTATTCCTTCACAACGCGTTGCCTCCCCCACCGCTGTTGACAATTTGGAAAATTGGGTATTGGTTTACGGGCCTTTGTTTTGGAGTTAGCTGCCAAATACTTAGTTTTCAGGATTTAGCAAACGCTTGGTGGCAGAGTGTTTATGGCTAAGGATAGGCCCATGGACTTAAGGGACTCCTGAAGAGTCTTCCCACCCCTTGACAGGCAAACTTGAATGGATTTTGCAGTTGGTTCACCATAAGCCAGAGGCTACGGTAGCATCTATTTCGGCGTGGATACACTCAACAAATATTCGCGCTTCATTCCGTGTTCTAGCATAGCTACATCGGAGTGAGTGGCTTACTTATTCATTAATAATCTCTAAAAGCTAAACAGTTTCCCTAAAAGTACCATTGCCGACCGATAATCGAGGCTTGTTGGCTCCATCTGAAGCGAATTCATGAAATTGTCCAGCAACGATCACCGTATGACCACGTGAAGTCAACTAGAGGCAGACAGCGAAACAGATCCGCACCAACCACAGCGTTTCGCAGTATTCGGGACTTTATAACCAGAAGAATGCATCAAAGCGACTTGATTACCTCTATTGTACGAAATTGGTCTATGAAATTACAGCGCAGTCTTCGATATCTTGCCTTTGGGCATTTATGGCATACACCAAAATGCTCTTCTCTGACCTTGCGTTAGACATGGGAGTTGAAAACCAAACCCATAGGGTCACAGCTGACATCTTCCATGTAAAGTGTGCAGCAGAGCGGGAATTCATGCGTCAATCACCAGAATAACAGGTCACCACCTGTGACAAACAGTGTTAAGCAGGCACTGTCAACACAGACGACTTGGTTTTAGTGCAATCGCACATCGTTTTAAGCTCGCAGGAAAACGAACAGCCAACGGATTTTGCCATGCGTTGGGTAGGACCTCTGCTGTTCGTTCCCGTGTTAACGCGCTGACCTACATCGTCAACTTATCCTCACTGTGGACATGCCGCCATACAATCAATGCTGACTTCCGAAAGAAGTTAAGGGTGTATCTCGGATCCTAAACACAAGGAGGCAGAACTTGAGGGAACCATTAGGCAAGATTGGGGGCCTAGAAGCATGTGCATAAGCAAGCAGAATTATATGGAAAGGGAAGTGTTGCACTAAATAGACAAAAGAAAGACAATGCGAATGGGCTCTGGAGGTTCATGTGTCGCCTGGAGCCCCTCAAGCGCATCGTCATCTCCTCAACAAGCAGGAGGCTTCCGCACCGGCCAGAACGCGCCATGGAGCTTTTTGCCGCACCTTAGCTATCTTTGTAGTAATTATATCTACTGCTTTTAAGAGGGGGTTGGCGGTACGTTCCCTTCTATCTCCTATCAGGGGCCATTCTGCTTTCGATTGCTATCCACATACCTCCCTCTGCATAGATCTGGCTCGGGGGCGCCACCGAGTGCAGTTTCACAGTCTGCAGCTGGTCCTGCTTCAGCCAACACGAGCATGCAACCTGCATGGTGGCGGTGGAGGAACGACTGCTCTTCATTTGTTTGGGATGCCCGTTACAAAACGCAACTGCAAGTCTAACGCTAGGGTATAGACGCTGTGGTGGATAAGTGCGCAAGCCGCTGAGCCTGGCCAAGAGTTCGCACAGGCGGCAGTGCAGCCACGCAGCAACAATTACTCTAGTTTGCCCCTCTCTCGCCTTTCTTGTTTTCCTTTCTCCCCCTTTTGTGGTCTTTCCTGTCAGCAGGGCACCCAAGGGCGTGGTCATCGCCGGAAGCATGTGCTGCGGAGCAGGTATAGCATTATCCGTCGACAATAGATTGCAACGCGTGTTCATATCAATTACATTATCAAGCGTTTACAGCGCTACTAGATACAGCAAAGCGCTAATTAGTTGCGTTTTCAATATGGGGCTGCCTTACAGCACTAATGGTGGCAAGACGTGCTGCAGCCAATTTTGTTCTGCCTCATCCCGCACCGCCCACAGGCCCTCACACAGGCGTGCCTAAGGTTTGTGAGGTGGGACGAGCACTCTCCTGCCTCTTAAGAACACATTACGAAATCCCACAAGTATTCTGACTTCACTACAGCTCACGACAGCCCTTGTACAAGATCAACCACCCTTGTTCCAGAGGCCAGGGATGTGCAAATCGTTCATCAAACCTGGCTATAGGGGCGATAGGCTAGTAGAGCCGTCTATTTGATTGTTTGTTCCGATTTTCTTCTCCGGAAAGCTGGAGTTCGAGTAGTTCTGTCCTGTAGGGCGAATGATCAGAGGCATCGGCGGCTGTTGCCTCGCGCCAATCTCCCGCTACACTTTGTGTTTCAGAAGCAAAGGAATGCACTGTTGACCATACAGTGCAGTTAGCTGCTATAGATGGATGGAAATGGTCCCTTTGCTGCACTACGCCCTACCAGGCGCTGACCTGTGTCTGCACCTAGGCGTTGCATGGGCCTCCTTCCTCCTTCCTGCCGTGTTTCCCTTCAGTTTGATTGCCCTATTTGTGCTCTTCAGAAGATGCACCTCGCCGTCTCTTTGATCAGGATGACCTACTGCACCCATATTCCACATCCGCAACCACGAAGCAACAACAGTTCACGGCTGCAGTAGCAACAATACGACAGTCGGCAACAAGGTCCACGCCTGGAGGACCAGGACCTGCAGCTGGAGGTCTCTGTTGCTGCTGCTGCAGCAGGAATATCGGAGCCTCACGAAGCTGCAGCAGTACAGAGTGCAGAAATGACGCTTGAGCAGCGTCTTCCACTGTGCGTTCATGAGGAGCGTATGCAGAAAGAAGCAAGTAACGGGGAGCTACTGGTGCCAGCAACAGTGACTGGACTAGCAGCATACCTCTATGCTTCGCCTGCTGTCGGTTGCTGCGCACGCTTCCTTCGTCCATTTCATTTATATGAGGCATGGAGCTGGTATTCAGGAGTCTGAAATACAAGAATTGTGTTGGCGCAACACCGCGCAAGAATGTAGTTCATCGTCTCGGCTTCTACAGTACCCACAACAGCTATGCACAGACCAAAATCCAATGTAATCTTGTTTTAGAATTGTCCTACTTCATGCAGTTCTTCAAACCATGAGTTCGGAGCAATCCTGCCTCTGCTCGGCGCAGCACCCAGAGCATTCCCCTGAAGGCGGATTAATCAGGGGGACGACTATGTGCTACTCCATGTGAAAACATACTTCAACAGCATGAGCTTCACAGAGATCGATTATGCTATCTACGGCTACACTCCGTACAGTTGCGCAGCCGGTCCTGGTTTCTTAGGTGGTGAAGGACCACCGGCGCCACAACAAAAACGAAAATTGCAATCCCAGCTAGTACTGAAGCAGAAATATTCGGTTGCGTCCGTGAAGACAAGCGAAAGAAGCCACCTTCAATGTTTCCTGTTTCCACGGTCGTCTTGTCGAGCGCAGCTGTTGTATGACCCACTGGTGCGGCTGCCCCCGTTGCAATGAAGCAACAAAAGCAAAGAATTCCTAAAGCAATACTCAACTTGTGCATTTCTGCAGTTGTTATGCTAGCATCGGGGAGAAGATGGCAGCAGCCAGTTTCCGCTTGAATCGGCGCAGCCTGCTGGGGAAGCAGCAGAACAATTGACTGCTGCCAGAGATTTATGGCTTAATAACCTGTTTTTTTGCAACGTAAATGAGGAGAGAGAACTACAAGCATACAGAAGAAGCTGGGCGGAGAGCAACTGTAATGCAGATCAGTTTTATTCTAGCTGGTTGCTTGGCAGCAGCTGTCGAACAGCGGTACAGTGGGGCTGGCTATGGTGGAGAGGTCGGTGGAACACACACCCTGATGACCCCCCAACCTTGGAAAAGCAAAATATCCTAAATTTACTATGATAATAACAAGAGATGGCTGGCTGGAGTTGTTTTATTGGCCGCCATCTCTGCAGATGTGCAAATTTGCAGTATATCCGGTGCTCTACAGCTGGGGCTGAAGACAGACAGCGTCAGCTTGCCTAATATCTTCTCCAGGCCCTGATCCCTTTGTTCTGGGCAATACAAACGTTCATGGAGATGTTGGCGCCCCCCTCATGGTTCGACTTCTCTGCCGAGTGCATCTACACAGCACAGAAACATAAGAAAAGCAAATCTTGGCTGGATGGCTTCTGCACGTGCTGCTTTGTGAGAGGATGGATCGTCTTGAAGCTGTTTCCTGAAGGCGCCAGTACTGCCAACGAGCCCCTAGAGGTCTGGCGCCTTCCACCCAATGCCCCGGAGGCTGTAGCACAGTGAGTTCATTATGTATTTCGGATGCTTAGCCATGTGGCTCGTACGGAAATGCGATTGGGATTTCGGCTGCCAAGTGGTTGCCGCCTGAAGGCCAATAAATATCTTTTTAGAGGGTGTAGTAGCGTTTGAGTGCAGTAGCACAAGCAATGGATATTTTCTAACACCCCTCTGGATTCCCCACTATTCATAGTTGAACGCTGCATGCACCGCAAACAGTGCAGCGCAGGGTAGGGTTTATTATACAGCAACCTATGTTAGCAGTCTATCAACAACAGCCATGCTTTGCCTTACGTTCAATACATTCGCTTAGGAGGAAACAGCAGGCTCGCAGTGCATGCGGCGTTGTTTTCGCAGGCAGGAAGTTGAACTCGATTTGCATTTGGTTCAGTTATTGGGAAACCCCCAGCCATTGAATGGACAGAGGAAGCTTCAGCTACACCATCAGCCTCAGCCCCAGCCTCAGCTCAATTCTTTACAGGTTCAGGAGAAGGCTATAGGCCATCAGCCACAGTCTGCTACTTCGCTAGATCGCGGCAAAGTCCTTCCAAAGAGGCGTCTAGCAGGGGGGTTGCCTCGCCCAAAGGGGGTTTCCCCCCAAGGTTTTCGAAGGCCTGCCGCTGTTCCCCCATACAGAGAGGCTCCTTATCAGAATGAGTCAGGGGATAACAGTATGGTGTCTGTTCAGCCCCCATGCCTCCGCTCCACTGGTTCCTTCGCCGCGTTCGTGCCGCCCCTGCTGCGAATTGCAGAGGAGCCCTCGAATGCAGTCGAAGAGCTCCCTTTTGAGAAGGCATGGGCTCTGAACGGAGCCAAAGCGCTGCTTTCTTCGATTTGTCTCTGCTGCGGCGACTCCCAAGCATGCTGCTGCTCAGATCCTTGTATGGGGGCCGGCAGCGGCGTGGCAGACTTCTTCCGCGACCTCTTTAATAGAGTTCAGTCAGGGGCGCTGCTGCAGCGCCAGCACCATTCTCTCGAGCTGCTAGAGGCAGAGGCCCTTCCCCCCAAGATTCAAGGAAGTTGCATGCCAACGGATGAGGGAGATGATTCGGGTGGGAGGCAGCAGCCAGGAACTGAACCCTGGGCTGCTGTTGATGGCTTCCCTTCAGCTGCCGTGGCGCCGTCTCAGCCCGAAGGCCAGCCGCTTGAGGCGAATTCAAAAGCTCCCATGCTGTGTGGGGCGCCCCCTGCGGTTGCTGCAGCTGCCCGCACTTCAGTGCAAGGGGAGCAAAGCCACCCGCCGTTGCAAGGCCCCCGTGATTCATCCTCAGCAACCATATCTTGCACCAAAGGAGCTTTCTATCCAGCTGGCAGTGGCCCAGGCCCGCCTCGCAACATCGAGAAGAGAAGCAGGTTCTTTGCGCTTGCCGAGGGATGCCTGCCGCCAGCCCACAACGGAGCTCAGTCAGCTTTGTACTGCAGCGGCCAGAGCAGCGCGAGCGGCTTAGCGGACCGCAACAACGCCGAAGGGCAAGGGGCGGCGCTCGTCAAAGCCTTCAGTAAACCTGCAGGACCTGCACCATCTATGCTCCATAGTGAAGCAGCTGGCGGACGTAACTGCACAGGACGCATGGCTATGAAGCCGGAGCTACAGCATCAGCACCAGCTGCAGACGCAGCAACGCGAACCCTGGCAACATGGGAAGTTGCAGCAGCTATCGTCAGAGGCGGGGGGAGCTGTGCGGGATCCGCAGCCGCAAGCCCCTCCTCTTCTGCTAGCGGAAGGACTGCCGGAAGAGCAGGTCGAAAATCTGGTAGACTTTGTCCCTGTCACCTTCTGCACAGCGCCGACAGAATCGCCTCCTTTCAACGTGAGACAGGAATGCGTCTAGGTGGTGGTCTTTTGGTTGTTGAACTTCGTCCTCTGTACGCTGTCAGGTCCAGTAGGGCTTTATTTGCTGCTTAATGCAGTGGGCTAAGAGTCCAGGAGTTAGGGTTTAGGGAGCGGATGTGTTTGCATGCACCTAGGCGGCGTACGCGGCTGCTGGGGACCTGTTTCTGTCTGAATCTCTTCAAGGGAAGGGCTTGAGGGCAAACCAATTGGCCTTGCGCTACTTCAACAGCATCCTTTTCTCTCTACAAGCAGCGCTGACAGAAACTGCACAGAACATTAAGTGGAGCAACGGTTGTACGTCTCACACCTGAACATTCCTACGGGCTGTACACGTGTGCAGGTCGCATAGTAGCAGTTTGCAGAGATTCACCTTTTTGCATGCACATGAACATTTTAGCTTTTTCCGGCATATGTTTGCTCCACTCTAGGCGACTGAAGCTCAGGCCGGCTGCATATATAGAAAACGGGGTGCTCACTGTTAACTGTTGCTTGCTGCTGTTACAGGTTCCCCAGGAATGGGTGAGGCCCGCTTCCACTTAGAAGGGGCGTGCATCCGGCTTGACGGAAAGCATCATTCTGGCTTTCACCAGAGAGTTGCTGAGGTACGCCTCGCCCCGGACTTCACATACAATCAGTCAAGAGGATTCCACACAGTGAAGCCATTATAGGGCAGGTGAAGGCGGCACAATATTGTTTCGCAACAGTAGTGCCCCTCTGCAAGTTCATTAACGTTAAGGGCCCAGTTCACAAAATTCAAGCGCAGACACCCGAGTTGTTCAGCTTCCCTCGAAACGCTGACTTCTGCTAGGTGGAGAAATATGTTTACTAAGCGAGGCAGCAGCTCCTTTACAGCGAGAGCAGCATGTTGAATAGTACTTTTAGGATGTTTCTATGTCTTCACATTTAAAGGCAGGAAAAACAAGTATGAATTCTCATGGCATGTTGCATGTCAGGCCCACCGACAGCGGAAAGCAAAACAACAGCAACTGCGGCGATCTCGCCAACTGCGCCAGCGGAAGAAGCGGCGCATAGATTCTGGGAAGACTGCCAGCTCGGAAAGCGATGCTGATAGTCAGGAAGACAGCTCTGCAGCCAGTGAAAGCGAGTCGGATGTGCCGAGGCAGCCAGGTCTTCTACTAGACCTTTCAAAAGCTAGCATCTTGGCAGGCCCTCCCACGCATGGGCTGGAAGGCCCCACCTCACAGAAGGTTGCTGCCATCCCGTTTGCAAAGGCGGCAGCAGTTAAGGAACAACTGGGGCGCAACGACATTTGGGCGCTATCCACTGATGGTATGACAGGTGGCACGAAACAGCTTCTTAAGAAAGCCCTTCTTGAATATGAATTTTTTAGGGATATTTAAGTTCTTCAACGATAGAACGATAGGCACGTCGAGTAGCTGACTGGTGTTGATGCTGTATGATGCGCTATGGATGGATATTGATTATCCGATCCTTGGGCCTATCTCGTTAGTGTGTGTGGGGGGGGCCGCCCTCTCTCGTTTTCTGTTTTTCTCTCAGGGCACTTTGAAGACTGGTCCAAACTTGTCTTGGCCCGAAGCATGTGGCGGGGTGCAAGCCCTCACACAAGCTGCGTGAAGGTTTCCGTGTTAGGTCCATGGCCTGCGGTTCTAAGCCCAGTTAGGATACCTTTGATTTGTTTTGGGGCCAATGGTCAGTTCACACGGGCCTCTTTGCCACCTCCCCCGCCTCTGCTGCTTCATATTCGACAGATGTTGCAAGGAAGGTGCCGGGCTATTGGAGGGGTTAAGGCTGTTTGGGTCGGACGGCTGCACGATGAGCTTGCCTCCATTGAGGCGTGTCAGCGACTTTTTAAGGTGCTTCGCTTAACTATATCCCCAATTTAAAACATTTTATCTTCTGCGTGTATCACATGAGTCTGGCCTTGACCCTAGACGAGATCCTTCCAGTACGGATCCTAAGTAAAAAGTTTTTGTAGCTAGCCCCAGCTATCTTCTCAGGGTTTCGCCGCTTGTGTACGTGAGATCCAATTCATATATCGGCCGTGCGAATTGCGTAGGCAGAAGTGGCTCTAGACAAATTGACTGTGGGCCCCGAATTGAACTTGAAATCTTTAGATGCTGCATTGGAGATTGGAAAGGCATGCGTTGCTCGCCTTATTGGTCTAGGCCATCATGGAGGCGGAGTTAATAAGTGTCTTGAAGCAGAAAAAACGATTAAACAACTCATCAAGCTGGTGAATTCTACTTGCGAGAGGGTCCTAGTTTGATACTTGGCCTTGTAGGGTTTGTATGAAGCATTATCAGTGGCAGTTCAGATAATGCGTCAGACACTCTAGGGCTGCTGCTGTGTGCTTTGTGCAGGATGTAAGTAGCGAAGACGCAGAGGCCATGGTGTGTAAATGCTCCAACGGCGGAGGCAGCTGGATACTGAATGAAGAACAGCAACGAGTCCTTATTGCCATATCGAGATGGTTTGGCTACACAGATGGGCGTCGCCCGTTTGGGCCCCGGGAAGACGTGCAGCTTCATGAGAAAAAAGATGAAGAGGATACAGAGAAATGTATAAACAAAAGTGATGCAGCTCGAAATTCTCAGGAGCTGCAGCATGGTGAAGTCTCTATATTCTCGCAGAACAGGCAGCCCTCACCCCTCCTTCAATCCAACTCTCAAGTGAATATTTCTGAAAAAGAGGAAAAAGGCGCAGACGCCAGCAATTCTTCAGTAGGGGTGCAGGGCTGCATCGTTGGCTCCGGACCAATGGTTTCGCCTAGTGATGATGATATCGCAGACATAAATCTTTATGATGAAGACTTGGATGAAATGCAGCTTCAGGAAGAAGTGTGTCCAGAGGCTAATGCTAACAGAACGGAAGACAGGCACACGGCAGCAGACTCTGCCATTCCCCTGGGCCTTCCCAGCAAAACAGCCGAAGGCCCAAGTAGTCAGGGTCGCTGTACACTCGCGACTGCCCACGACTCACCTGCTGCTGTTAATAAAGAAGAAATCTACAGAAATACTCCTTTACAGGATGACAATTCGAGGGGTAGCGTCAACGTTGCTGAGGAGCAGATGAAGGTGCAACAACGTGCTCAGCAACCTCCTCCTACGCAGACAGGCGCACCTATCCCCCAGGAGCCTGCTGCTGCTGCTGCTGCTGCTGCTGCTGTTGCAGCCTTTGCATCATCTCTGGCTTCGACAGCAGCCAGCATGCATGCCTCTTCGGCTCCCATTTTTCTTGTCCAGGGGGTCTTTGGTGCAGGCAAGACAACTCTGCTGGCAGCCTCTCTGGCTCTTCTTTGCAGGTATGGTGACGTGTATCATCATTGGGCAAGAGAGGCCTTATGGCTTGTGCATGCGCGCTGCCTTGCAGCTTTCTTTTGTTTGTTTCCTCTTGTATTCGTGTGCTGCGCTGTAGGCTCCTGGATTTAGCAAAGAGCCGCAGTCGTGTACTGCTGGTTTGCGCAACCAATGCAGCTGTAGATGGAGTGCTGCTGCGGCTGATGCAGCAGTATGACTGTTGCGACTTCGCTCGCATTGGACGCCTATCAGAGATGCAGCCAGCGCTGCTGCCGCATGCAGTCTGCAGCAGTGCTGCACGCACTACAGCTGTCTACGAGTTCAAGACAGTGCTGTCTGGTCTTCTCGCTGCATCTGGGGCTGGTGCTCGCCCTCACCTCGCATGCATGGCAAGGGATCTCCTTCAAAACATTGATAAGGGTTCCTTTCCTCCTTCAATGCAGGTTGGCGAGCTAAAGAACAGTGCAGCTACTGCACGACAGGACAGATTTGAAGACATGCTTCATTTAAGAATAAGCACTTGCTTTGTTCCTCAAAACCACCAACAGCTGGGTGTTGTGGGGGCTGTATGTCTGCTCCTTCAAGAATTTCGCGCGGCTGTCCCTCGCCTCCCTCAACCTTAACTTTCGCTGCTGTTTCTGTGTGTTTATGCTGCAGCAATGGAAGCGCCGGCGCATCTGGGCAACAACATGCAGTTCCTTTGCAAGCAGTGATCTGTTTTCTGATGGAAGCTATCGAGGGGCTGCCTCCGAGGGAACCTCAGGAAGCTTTTTCCCCTTTTTGCTTATGGACGAAGCATCTCAAGTTGCAGAGCCCTTGGCTTCAGCTGTCTTGACACGGGCTCACCCCCTGCGTTGTATCTTTCTAGGCGACACTCGCCAGCTGCCCCCCACGACGCGCCTTCGGGGCCCCGTAGCAGCTACTGCTTCCTCCCTTTTTTCTCGTCTTCTTCATCGAGCAGCAGCGCCGGCTGCAGCTGCAGAAGCGCAGAATATCCCAGTTCACAGGGAAGATAATGCCATATCTGAAACTTGTCAGAGAAATGAGGTGTCAGGAGGAGATAGGTGTTTTTTCAATGTGTTTCAAATGCGACTACAGTACCGCTGCCACCCCGACTTGGGGCGGTTGGCTGCAGAAATGTTTTATGGGCCATTCGTGGCACACGGGGTGACTGCAGCCCAGCGGAGGCCGCTGCTGCCGGAGTGGCGAGGCGCCTTATGTTTGGCTGTCGTTCGAGGGAGTCGAGAAACAAAAGCTGGAAGATCACTGATAAATGCACAAGAGGCAGCTGTAGTTGCTCGCTTGGTGCACCATGCGTTGCACAGCATGCATGCAGCAGCCCTAGGGAGCTCAGCAGGGCAGGCTGGTGTTCATGGGCAAGCGCTGCAGCCCAGGCCAGAGGACTTGGGAGTAATATGTTTTTATCGTGCGCAGGCAGACGAGGTTAGGAGACAGCTGCTCCGTGTATTGCCAAAGCCAGTTGTGGATTCAGTGAAGGTCTCTACCGTTGATGCCTTTCAGGGTTCAGAGAAAGAATTGATTTTTCTCTCTCTTGTTCGTTCCCATGCACATATTCATGGGGCTGGTGCAGCACAGCAGCAGCCGCTGCGTGGCAGCAGCACCGTCGATTTCCTCACGTGTCCTCACAGAGTATGCGTGGCCCTGACACGGGCCAAGAGGCAGCTTGTTATTGTTGCTGCAGATACGTTTCTCAAGCAGCAAGGCAGCCTCTGGTCCCGTATTTGCAGTCGAGCCACCCAACTTCCGATATAATATTTTTTGTCTGTCACTGCCCTGATTGTTCGCATAGCATTACCTCCCTCCATACATTCTTTTTCTAAAGCCTGCACCACTATATTCTTCCGTATTAGGCAAGAAAATGAGTCAGCATCTGCGTAGTAATAGCCTTATATTTATAATAACTTTTTTTTTGGCTGCATTTCTTGGGGTGAAATCGAACGCGCTACGAATATACGACAGCCACGCATTCATGGGGTGTTATTTTCATATGTGCTTACATCCTTGTCAACTGTGTTGATGTTTTTTTTGAAGAAGCTCTGAAGGTTTGCAGCTCAGTTTTAGTTCTAGTCGCAGGCTGCTATTTCTGCACTGTTGAACTTAAAGGGCACACACCTAATCTCCACATTCCTTTGTTTGGCACTGAAACTGCATTCAGCGGTGGCGCTGCGTTCTGACCAGTGGTCACCTCCAAAGGACCCATGAAGACCAGTGGACAACCCTGAAGAACCTTCCAAGCTCCTTGCATGATACCAGGAGCAGCTGCCCTCTTTTTAAGGAAGTTTTCATAGGTGCAGTAAAATGTGTATAGGGAGCGGTTTGTATTGCATATTCACCCCTACACAGCTACACCCAAGGTTTCAGTATATATATATATATATATATATATACTGAAACCTTGGG
>CAJFCZ010000242.1:0-18521 GCA_904066245.1 Eimeria sp. OTU-Y
GTGCTAGACTAGGCATTCAAGAAGTTTGGCTCTCCTTGAATGTGGGTTTGCCACCCACATGCATCGTGCTGCAACGAGTGCTGGGCTCGTTGCAGCACGATGCATGTGGGTGGCAAAGTGGCAGGAGATCTGAATTGGATATTCTTTTTTTATCCACATATGTTCGGACTTGAGGTTACAAATTGGCACGTATTGTCAGTTATGTGTTATACGCCGACTGCAGCGTTACTATCTCAGGTGTGCGCATAGTAGACGCGCGTGAGCTTGAAC
The DNA here is from genome assembly GCA_904066245.1 of Eimeria sp. OTU-Y. NCBI lineage: Eukaryota > Apicomplexa > Conoidasida > Eucoccidiorida > Eimeriidae > Eimeria > Eimeria sp. OTU-Y. Next base: position 271 of record CAJFCZ010000242.1, read on the forward strand.
GTAGTAACAGCACATAGAGAGAGTTTGCCACGCCTTAGGCACACCGGCCTAAGGGCCTGGGCCCTATGCGAGATGAGACGGCATGAGATGGGTTGCAACGCACCTTGGTGCTACTAGCGCTGCAAGGCAGACTAATATGCAATAACAGGCAACCCACCTTTGCTGCATGCCCCAACACTGCACAGAATTGATGAACATGTACCAGGCAATCCATAGTCAGCCTGCAGATAAGTAGAGACAGGCACCAAACTCGCATACACCATGCTAAATCTGTCGCCCCATCTTCCCTACAAGAGCCCACACCCTTGTCCTCGAGAGAAAAGACGGAAGAAGAAAGAAAAAGTGAGGAAGGGGCAAACAGGATCACTTGCGCCTGCGGGGTTCTGCTGCCGCTTCCAGCTCGCTGATTGTAGATATGCGCCGCCCCAGTGGGTTGGCCACTGATCAAATACAGCTTTTTATGCTGTGCCAAACTAGTGGCAAAAACTATTTAGGACCCTACCGTCACGCAGGTTGCGTCTCTGCGTCTGCAGAGGCAGGGCAAGCACCAAAATATGCAATTGTTCTTCAAGGGTAGTGATGGTAGCTCTCACAAATTGACGCAAATCAAGCCAAGCTGCATACGCCAACGGACGTAGTCGCATATGACATGCTGCGGGTAGCCCACAGATGCTCCTGAGGAACTGCTGCCCGTAAACGATTCTGCGAAATTCACTCGGGTTGTTAACTTAGTGTTTCTGTTTTCCGAGGCCTCTCTGTAATGATACACATGCTCCTAGGATCTGACTCTCGGCCAGTGGTTCCCTGTCGTTTTCACGCCGGTGCTTGGTGAGAGTGCGACAGAATTTCGGTGATGTCTTGAGCGTTTTCAGAGTCCTGATGGTGGATTCTCCACGTTCAGGTATGCCTAAGATTGACGTCAGCACGCTAACAAGGAAACGAAAAGAAATGGACCCTACCCAACGCTCAGCAAACTTTTCCTGCTGCTCACCCTCCGGCACCCTTCAGAGTACTTCGGATAGAAGCAACAGATGAACGCAGTTTGCAGTACTTCCCTGGCGTCCTTGGGATTTTCCCACGGATTCCCTCGCTGCTGTAAGCTGTCCATGGAAGCCAGCAGGCTCGGGTGTTCTGTGGTAACCTCCTCGAACAAGCTGAAACATCGGGTCAGACAGGGGTATTTTGACGCAGATCAGCGATGCTGGAGGAAAGCGGGGTCAAAGAGTGCGCTTGTGTATTGCAAATCGATTCCGCATAACGGAGAAAACCAAGGCAGTTTTTTGCATTCTCCTGGCTATAGAGGCGCAAGCCCTGCATGAGCATGTGGTTCGCCCATTCCGTCTGGTTTTCCGCGAATCATCGTAGTTATGTTGTGATCGACCCCACGTCTGTTCACGAACTCGCACCAGAAGGCGCTAATGGAATTCGGACCCTTATCACTGTCGATGCATTTTGGAAGCTTATGGAGCTTCGAGAAACACCTAATGAGTAATTCTGCCACCTGCTCCGCTGTAGTTGAGTTCGAATGGGAGAAGAAGCGCGCATACTTGCTGAGCCTAACTTCCCACGACAGATTGAACGCTATTGCATTCTCAAACTGGTGGCAGTCCCACCAACAAATCCATTGAGATAATCATCTAGATCCCTTGAGAGACCGGAAGACCAGGCAGGGAGCCCGATTTGAGGCTGTCCTGCTATTTTTTTTTTTTGTTGGCATTCCTGGCAACTGATTACATCTTCCTCGGGTGAGGTCCGCATCCTAGGACGTCAAAAGAAACCTACGATTCGCTTTGCTGTTGTTTTGGCTCCACCTTGGCCCGCTAGATCAAGATTGTGCATTTTGTATACTGTGCGCCAGGGCAAGCTGGAAAGTATAACCGCCGGATTCGACACTTCTTCTGGTACCAGAAAAGAGCAGCGCCCAAGAAGTAGTGTTTAGCCCGCTCTCCGTTGTTGATCTTAGCGACAATCCCACCTGCAGCTCAGCGAGTGTATATGCGATAGGAGGAATACACTTTACAAATGAAACGGGACTGATGGCAGAGAAGAGTGGCTGGAGACAGTGCCTCACCTGTAATGTGCCTTGAGAGTAATTCAGAAACAACGTTGCTGATGCCCTCAATAGAGCTGACTGTGGAGTCGTACTAGGTGAGACGGCAAAGCCATCTCTCACTCCTTCATTATTGCAATCTTGAATACTATTCCTTAGGTGTGTCAAGGATTGGTAATCCGTCGGGACGGTGTAGCATCTTCCGTATAAATAATATCGGCACTTTTTAACTCCCAGCTGGCCGCATAGAGTCCCTTCTAACGCACTGGACACTTCTGCCTTCCTTTCGTGAAGTGGTGTGGGTTAGCAGGAAAGTATTAGAAGTTACTTTTATCATGTAGAAGGCTCAGATAGCCTCACCCGAGCTTCTGTGTCAATGCAGTCCGTTCTGAGAAGGAACGGCTTGTCGAAATGAAGGAGCGCGAGTACTGGACTCTGTCTGACTCAAGCAAACCGGTGGTATGATTAGCGATTGTAGGAAGGTTGCACATTTCTGTTTAAGCGACGTAGATGCTCGGCAATGCAGGAGGACTCGACATATGCTGTAGTACACGCACGCACTCCGGGCCGGTAATAGTACTTTCTCAGGGCCAACAAGGTCTTCTTCTGCTTTCCATGTCATGTTGTTACATGTTCATGGTGAATCTAAACAACAGGAGTAAGGAACTAAGGGAAATGGGCCTCACAGATTCGCCACATACCATGATTGCAAATCCACGAGCAGTGCGGCTTGAAACTGAAGTCAAAGAGGCAAATGCGCTACTCCAGTCGGGCGGCTTCGCCGGGTTGCTGCATCGCTGCGTCGTTGAGCCCGCGGAAGGCCGGGTACTGACGGGTATGACTACGCCCGTGGTTGGGATGAGAAAGGACCTTCCTCCGGTGCCTCTGGTGCCGGTGCCGAAGTGACGGAACTTGGGTCTGATGTCTGTAGGGTAGGTTATGGGCTGATAGAGCTTCCTCTGGGTGTGCGGTAAGAACGGATGCCTCTCCACTCCAATTAGTCTACCTGCCTTCCTCTGGTGCTGTTAGCCTGCACGGGACGTCACGCTGCTGAGACCAATGGTGCTGGTAGCCCTTGTAAGGAGGTGTTGGGCTCATTGCTCGGACTTAGCTGGGGCACTGTACGATAGTGCGGAAGTTGAGGCAACAAGTCTGTCACCTGGTTTTGCACACCTTGTAAGTGATAGCAAGGTCTTGGAACCTCCCAAGGAAGTCTGTCCACCTAGCCTTGCATCAACGCAGAGGGGTGGACGCCTTGAGCTGCTGTAGACGAGGAAGTGCTTGATGATCCGTATATGCGGTAACTTTAGTAACGCGCAGCCAGTGGGACCACTTCTTAACAGAAGCAACAAAGGCCGCCATTTGTTTGTCACATATCAAGTGTTTCTTCTCGGTTGGATTCACGGCCAGATTGAGGAGACCAATTGGCGTGCCTTCTTCCCTAAGCACCTACTGTCTCGTAGCTGGAGGCATCTGCGTACAGCTTTTAGAACTTCGTGGGGTCTGGGGCCTTTAGCGTGACATGGTTAATCAATTGATGCATAACTCACCTCAGCGATTGGGCATATATATCTGTCCGCTGAAAGCGTGCAGCCTTACGAGTAAGGTAACCGAGTGGGCGGGCGACAACCGCTAACTCAGGCAATGAACATGCGGCAGTAATTGACGGTGCCGAGAAGCTGGTGCGCGTATGCTTTGTTCGCGAGCAACTCTGGATACACCTTTATGCCTTGAATCTTGTCTGCTGCCGCTGGCTTATTTCCTTCTCCACTAGTCGTATGTTCCAGCTAAGTAGGTTCCGGCCTCGCAAACTGCCTCATGGGGAACTTACGGTGGAACTATTTCGTGAGGCAAATAATATTTGCCGCAGTGGATCAGGATGATGGGGGAGATCCAAGGTGTATATATATAAGAATATTGACAACGTAAGCTATGACACCCTGGCATAGTAAGGGCTGGAGATAAGCACTAATATTAGATTAGAAGGTGGCTGGTGCCCCGTTGAGACCAAACGACACAACAGCACATTCGAACATGCCCATGACGTAGCGGAAAGAAGTCATCCACCGATGTCCCGTAACCATGCGAATATGATGAAACCCTACCTTGACGTCAATAGTACAAAAGACAGTTACGTCCTCCTCATCTCCAGAATAATTTGAATAGGAGGCCGCGGGAAGCCATGTGCTACCGTGAGAGCATCTAGGACTTGGTAATTAACTACCGTACGCATCTTCCCCTCCCTTTCCACTATTATCGTGTTTCTCAATCGTGACGGGGAAACGCAGGTAGGAGACTAAGTTGGTCCTATCCACACATTAGCTGGTAGTCTAGCTATCCCCTACTTGTGGAATTTGAGGTGGCCTAGCTCCACACGGTAGACACCCGACTTCACAGATAATTTACCGGGGGCCAGGAGAATATGAAGGTTCTGCGGAAGCTTTTGCGGGAACCCTCCATATAGGATGTCAGGATAGTCAGCTTCATGTTCACGCAACGCCTCTAATACCTCTTTTGGGATGCTCCGTAACACTGTCAACCCTAACACCTCGTCAACCGCTTGGTATTCGACTTTATTAGTTGGCCACAGTGATTCTCATCAACTTCAGCCTCCTTACTGGCTAGAGGCGCTTCTACACTGAGCATTCCCATGCATCACGTGTCATTCCCGAAGACTGCATAACACACTGCCTCTTATCCCTTATTGGGAAGCCACATGACGCCGCTCTGGCTGGCCGCGAATAAACTCAGTATGAAGTTAAGTGCAGCGAATCACTGAGCAAATTCCAGTTGCCCCTAGCATGTTGTATCAACTCCTTAATCCGCACATTTGCCTTTCCTCTCGCGTGTTACGCATACCTCTTCTGGAGCAGGCGAAGCAGCGATGCTGCATATTTTCTCGTCTTGACTGCCACTTGTTTATCCAATAGCACATGTGCCTGTTCAGCATGGGTCCGTTGCCGCGCCTCAGCAGGCCTTCCATTTACGTTTCCTCCCTCACTAGCGCGTACCACTGATGATCGCACCACCTGCCGTTCACAAAAGCTCTCAATTTGTCAGACCGAAAGTACAAGGCCACATTATGCTGGGTGGGCCAGTCAAGCCCCAAAAGTACATCGAAGGCAACGGGCCTTACTAAAAAATACCCCGAAAGACGCTCCTGACACCGCTGCATCGTTAGTCCTTTCACGGCAATGTCACTCCGCAACTAGTTCTCATCAGCCACCGTGAATCTACAATCCTGTTAGAAGTTGTCGGCCCTTAGGCTGCAGGCGTGCGGTTGTGTTGGTACTTACAAAACTCATCGACCTCCCTGTATCTGATAGCGCCTCGTAGGGACTCCCCGTCACGTCAGTGCGAAGCATAGCCGTCGTTGCCGCGCTACACAGCACTCTGGTTTCGTCATAGTCAACGCTCTCACGCATATCCCCCCACTAGAGCTGCACAGTACCGTCTTCTTCCCCCGCAAATCACGTGTTCTGCACTATCTCCTCTCTCAGTGTCGGTGTAGAGACTGGGTCACCCCGCTGAGCTGGAGGGAGGTGACATCTCCTTGCAGATTCAACCCGTTCTTTACCGTGATGCTCCAAAGAGTTCATGTCATTCCTCCGTAACAAGAAGATTGGAATGGCGTTAGCGAACTAAGAGTACGCAGTTTAGCACGTACATATCTTACTCCTTCTAGGCTCTTCCATTTAAGCGTTTAGGCGTCACTGCTGTGCAACGTGGTGGTGACGGCCTGGACCTCCCGTCTGGCTCCACCTTCTGTCTACCAGGAGTACGGCAATCCCCAGCGTAGTGTCCAATACCTCCGTAATTCTTACGTGTCATTCCCGGTCGCTTGGTGTGCTGTCCGCTGCTAGGACACACCCTCGGGAGGCATCCCCGTTCTTTCGCCCTCATAGCAAGAGATGGGCCTTCCTTCCATCTCCTTGTCCTCTCTGGCCGCTAATATTGTCTTTTCCCAGTTTCCCATGATCTGTTCGTTCGATTCATTTTGTTCAATTTCGCATGTGCAGCCTACTTGTGTTCTAGATAGTGCGTCCACTTTAGCTGTTTCCTTGCCGAATGGTGGTGGAGCCCGTCCGTTGCCTGAGAGTACGACTGCCAGATAGCTTGGGAGCCTAGAGCCGCAAAGGAGTGTTTGATCTTGCCGACAACATTTCATAGTAAAACGGAACTCGTCTGTTATTTGTAATCTTTGTTTACCAAATCCATACCTTGTGCTAAATTAACCATCGCTCCACTAGTGCAGCAAGATGTCTAGTGTACTCAGCGTGATCCCCTGTCCACCAGAAATTGGAAGACACTGCGTGTAGCTCACTTTTCGTGAAATCCTTGCCATGCAAAAGCTTTCGCGAAGCCTTCCTTTCACTAACTCGAAATTCCTCATATCGTTAGTCCGTTGTAGGTACGACCAGTACACCAGTGCTGCACCTGCCAGACCCTAGCTCGCTGCTTTACAATGCCGGGTCCTACCTTGATAAACCTGCCTTCCAAGGTTACTAAGAAAGCCTGCATAGTACCCTCGTTTCGGGTCCACAGCTAAAATGGTAACCGAAACGCCATCTCCGCTTTTAGCTTCTCCACGGCAATCCGCAATGGGTTTACCAGAGCTGAGAAGTGGCCTCATGTGGGGTATTGATTGGCGGGTGCATATTCTTCCCCAGTGAGTGGAGGCGCCACTACGGGTTTCTGTTCCCGGAGCACATTTTGGTCGCGTGCAATGGGTTACATCTCCGCCCGATTATGACTGACTAGTGCACTAGGTAGTCGGTGCGTGCACAATCTGAGCGTTCTCCGTTTGGGTGGACCCGTGGCCCGTCCGTTAACTAGGTGCGTTCCCTTCATATCGACCTAAATACGCTGTGCAAACGGATGGACACGAGTCTTTCCCTTTTAACTTCCCTGTAGCTTGGAAAAAAATTTCCGGAGTAGCCCCCGACTGTAGTGCACAGAGCTCTCAGCTGCCACTACTATTCGACTCTACGATGCGCCCTGCTGCAAACCGGGTCTCTGCAGCTACACTCAGCACAGAACCCAGAGAATAGCCTTGGAGCAACGAAGAATAGTCCCTTAAATCGTATTGAACGCCATGTCGTTCTGAAGGAGGGAATGTCCTGTTTTGCTTCTGCCCCTGCCTGGCCCCTCGTTTCGGGTGAGCCAGGCTCACACTACAGTTCGCAGCACGCTCTCTGCCGTTACTGCGGAAGGTGACGGTTCTACGTAATCGGCGTACACGGATAGGTCTACACTAAAACCCGAAGGGATCCCCTAAAATCACCCAAATAGGATCAACAAACCAAAAATACAGTCTCTAGTCAATAAATAAGAGAAAAGAAGATCCAAAATAGATCTGAGAGGCTGTCCCCCCCTCCGACTTGTCAGTGCCTCGGCCACGCTGTGGGCACCTTTTGTTTGAGCCCGCTGCAGGTAGGTCGCTGCCCTAAGGCCTTAATTTCAGTGTAAACTAAGCTAATTTCAAGTTGTATGCTCTTTACTGTTGGTGGCCTCTAGAGGCCTCACGGGGGACCTCATGGAGTGCCTGTGCTGTGCTCTACACACACCCAGCCCCGATCCCTGAGTCTGCTGCGAAACATTCCTGGCCTGGTAGGCTTACATACAGCCCTGTGTTGCTGGAAACTGTTATATTAATCTACTATTGGTGCTATATCTGCTGAATAGGCCTTTATCGGCCCATGTTATGGACCATTATAGTGCATACGCACTACAGTGGAGGCTCTGCAGCAGGTGTCACGCAGCCGTCTTGCAGGTACATAGTAACTAATCTCTCCCTTGTTTAATTAGGCGCCAGATGTGCGACGATGACGCTTAATTCATTTCATCACCAGCGTATTACGAGTTTGTTACACTACAGATTATATTGCGAGATTTGCGCAGTTCCTGGAGCAGCCCCTGAATTCTATGTAACCCGGCCCACTTCCTACTTCCGGTGACAGTGGCTGAAATTATGGCCATCACGTTAAATACCCTCTACATGTCTGATAACATATTGCGCATTCATTTTGTATCCCAAAAGGCCTTACTGTTATTGTTGATTGCCCTTCCAAGAAAAGAGGTGTTGTACTAGTTGTATCTCCAATGCAGTGGGTGCTCGCAGCCCTCGCTGAGGGCCTGGCTAGAGCAGCCGAGTGCAACGAGGGCGGGCTTTCTGGCAAAGTTAGCTTAAGGCCTGCACTAATGACTACTGCTGTACATATAAAGGAGGCAAGCGTTTTATTACTTTACAGGGAAGGTACCAATTTAGGGCCCTCATTATAGTGTCCTGCACTACACTCTCGAACCTTGTATGTTCTTTAACGTGGCCTACCGCATGCGTTTTCTTACCCATTAGTCCACAGAAAGGGCACAGAATAATTGTTTATTTGTTATTTTCATTGTTTATGCCCCCTACATAGTTTTCAACTCAATGTTTCAATGCCCTTTTTGAGAAAGATCCCATATTCCGCGTAAGAGGCAGCGGTCCACTGAAGCACTCCGCGTTTACTCGGCTTCATTCCGGCGTCTTCCAAGCACATGGAAAGAACTCCAACGAATTACTTAGCAATTCTGTGTCTCTATGCATAATGAAGCAACACCTGTCTATCCTCCTGAATGCCTAGTTTCACGCAGCCCTTGGCGCGGTGAGACGAAGGCGTGCAGACATTGTTATTTTGATGCGAACGCTGCTTAATCATTGCTTCTAGCCTGCAGCCCAAAACCATTTTCCGTGTTGTCCGAACAATTTCTAGTCGTTGTGGAGGCGCAACAGCTGCCCTGATTGCCTCGCCTCGGTGGCTCAGCCTATCATGTGCCTCCAGCTTTGAGAAAGGTCTCCTAGTGGTGCCCCCTATGGTGACAGTCCCGCAGTTCGGGGAGGCTAGCTTTGCTCTGTATCATCCATTTGTGGGTGGGAATCTTGCGCAATTCCAACAGCATATCGCTACACGCCGCAGAAATGAATTTCAAAACGGTGCCAGGGCTGCGACGACGGCGCGACCACCAAAGGCACCACGATCATTGTTCACAGGGTTTGTTGCAGTCTCAGCGGTCATATTTCTTGCCTACTTGTGCACTTTATCCATTGGAAAGAGGATGGCTGCTTCGCCTCTCAGCCGCAGGCTGGCCACCAGCTCGGGTGACGGAAAATGTGAAGTGTCAGAAAACGCACATACGGGTTCAGTTGCAGACACCTCCTTTGAAGGGCAACCAGCTGTGAATGCAAATTCTTATGTTGATGTTGAAGGTTTGGGTGTACAGTCAAAAGATACGGGGCCTGACTCTTCGACGGGCACAACCGCCGTCGCGCCTTGGAAGACGATTTCCCTAACAGTGACTTCGCAGCGAGAGGCACGAATGAGGCAAGTACATCTCAGTGGAGGAGAAAAAAGACAACGCAAGCAGGAGAAGGAGGCGAAGCAGGTAAGATTTACACCAGTGGGTGACGAGACTCAGCTTCAGCGTCCGCCGTCCCCTCTCGATCCTGACCTCGATGCACTTATTGAGTCCGTGTTGCCGGAAGTTGAAGACGCCTTCATCGAAGACTTTTGGATGACCTTTGACGAACTGCTGCACTCCGCAGCGGATAAATCCAGTGACTGGAAGTCCGCTCCATTGGGATATGACTCTGAGCTGCCGGCTGAAGGCACATCTACGGAAACAACAGGCTATGTACTGCCCTCGAAGCCCTCTGCATTGCCATGCGATCGTGAAGGACCCAAGACAGGTGCAAATCAAGGGCCAGAATGGAGACAAGAATGTCTTAAAAGGAAAGGAAAGGAACAACGCAAGGTAGCAAGGGAAGCTAAACAGCTCAGACTCGAGGCACCGTGTGGGGAGGCACAGCTGCAGCCTTCCCCCCCCTCCCTCGCTCCTGAAGTCGATTCACTTATTGAATCCGTATTGCCGCAAGGCGTAAGTACTTTTCGCGAGGAGTTCTGGATTCTCGATGGCGAGCCGCTGACCCCGACAACGGACACTTCCATCGATTCGGAGCCCCCAGCAATGGAACTTGAGTCTGCGCGGCGGGACCCCGACCAAATCGGGGAAAAAACAATTCGTATGCTGCCCCCAAAGCCCTCTATATTGCCAAGGCATCGTGTAGAGCCAACAGAAACCACAGTAAGTGAGGAACCGTTATCCGCGGACACTTCCTGCCTACAAAGACAACGCGAACTATCGGCAGGGCTTGAAGCTGTGCGAAGTGGACCTTCTGGCGGTGGAGCAGGGGTAAGCCTCCAAGATATCAACCCCAGGCCATATTTTTAGCTGGACGAACTCATATAGCGGGTTTTCTTATGGTCCCAGTGTTTTATCTTTAGTGTGACAGCAGGTGGCCTGCAGCCAGTCGAATGTATGTTGTGCTACGATCCAGCAGGCGATAGAGGAATCTTCTCAAGCTCTCACTGCAGATGCATTCGGTGCTCTGGAAGAAAGAACAGCGGCTAGCTCTGAAGAATCAGCTGCAAACGCATTGCCATTTTCGCCCAGGGCCTCTCCTTTCTCGCCACAGCTGCCTTTGGTAGCCACGTTTTCTCAGCGAAACGATTCAACCAACCAGGTGCGCTCTGCTGTATGCCATGGAAGGGCAAAACAAGTGTACTCTAGATCCCACTAACAGCTCCCTACTAGTGGTTGGGGGAGTCTTTGCCGATCACGTAGTTCGTTGGTGCTCAGGTAACTGGTAAGCTAGTGAAGTGCAACAATAACCCGGATGATGGAAGTGTTGCTGCTGTTGTTTGATTTCTTTCTTTAGCCGGCGTACGCGACGGAGCTTCCAACGGATGCAAACGCCAGTTTGCACTTCAGGTGGCTCGATATGGTATATCCAGGGGTTCCTGATGACGTCCTGAGAATGCATCCGTTTTATCGTCACCCCGAACATCAGTCAACACTCACCACAAGACCTTTTGATGTAAAGATAGCTGCGTCGCCCGCCCAATTCCGGATTAAACCAAGCAAGGCACTTGCTCGATGCAGGGAAATAATGATGCAGCCGTCCCTCACCCAGGAGGAGGCGGGAGAACTTATAATCGAGGCAGAACGCTTGTGCGGATATGCAGCCGGGGGAATGCCGGTGACGTACAGACGTGGGCAAGCAAAGAATGCCATAGAAACTCTGGGAATGGTATTTCTCATTCTCGATACGCTGCACTGCGTAGCAGAAGTACTGGGACAAGCTTCAATGAAGCAGTTGTGGTGGCCGTGGATACTCCGTCGCATAGAACGCGCAAGCTTTGTGGCAAAGAAAGAATACATGGTGTCTGGCAAGTATTCCAGAAACTCACATCTGGCACGTGCGCTGCATATAGCGTTGGAATACTATAGACAGGGCCGCCGGCCTCCGGCCCGTATGGTGATTGGCTTGAAGGAATCCTTGTTATTTGGAATGGACGTTTCGTCGAAGTTCGCTGCAACACAATGGGACCCCTGGAGAGAGGACGCCACACGGTTTCGCCTTTACATCCAGGAGAGTCCCGAAAAAAGAGCATAATCAACAAGAAGCTCGACGCGCGAAAGAGGATGAACGCGCGGACACAGCTGCGTCAGTAATAACATCGTGGACCCCGTATTTCAGTCATGCCAAGTACATTATTTCGAATATTTGTGATGTCCCGATTGTCTATGGTGTCCCGTAGAACGGCGTCTAGGGTATCTGTCTCCTACCCTCTGCCGATGCGTCCAACGTTAGAAGCATCTTTATGATTGTGTATTAGTGCGCCGAGAAAGGGGAATGCTTTCAGACGAGACGCTGACAACTTAAAAGGTAAACCTCTGGTAACCAACCACAGGAGGCTACCATTGATGCGCCTGCTCGATCCTTGTGCATTTGGTGAGCACGGAATGCCTACTTCTTTTTCCGGCCCATTAATCGATAGACACACAAGCTCGTATAGAATTAATTGTAAACCAGTTTACTAAAGCCAGGAAATAAAGCCCTCAGGCTAGCAACCAGCCGCGGTTTGGTTGAGAGGCTGAGTGCACAGCTAAGGCACTGACCGTCTAGGGCGGGTCAGTGTCTAGAGTGATATGTTTTTGCCTATCCTACAGAGATGCACTCGTATGAGCCGAGCTGGGCTTAACTCTTTGTAGAAAGCAGCACGGCCGTCATCGCCGGCAGTGCTCCATGCTGGAACTAATACTAAAGGGGAACGGGAACCCTACTCTCAAGAAAAGGAGAACTCTCTCTTTTTGTATCCTCTTGCACCTCAGATAATCGTTGAATGCTTGCTTGGGCCTTTGTATGCAGCCTGCACGCCAGTAGACGTGCTTCTAAGGACGTCTGGTAGGTAAGTTGTAGACTTACAGAAATGCGCTAAGGAGCTTTTCCGCTCGGCTGTAGTAGACGTGTTGAAAGCTGGAAGTGTTTGTTACCAATATCCGAATGCATCGAATGGAAGGAAGTTTTGCAGACAATGTGTCCGGCCACTCAACCCGTTACCAGTGAGCGGCTGGCTTCTATGGCCAGGATCGACTCTCTCTGTAGTGCCTACAGCCTAAGGCTTGCTTAGGTTTCTGCCTATTCGATATTTGCTAAACTATTTCTAGTCCGAACCTCAAAATTAGAATTAATTCAACAAAAACAATTAGTTCAAGTTTGCAAAATTCAAGGAACGATAATTCGGCCGCATAATTCTGACTGACCGACCCCGCCGACTCCTTCCGCAGTCGGCGGCGCCGGCCCTTAGAACCGCAAGCAGCGCGGGCTGCTGTAGCTCACGAGGGTCCTCGACTAGGAGGGGGGGCTGTCGTTACAACAGCGAAGCGACGCTGCGTCTAGGGGAGCCCTTCGACTTTACCTACTTTACCTGAGGGCCATCGTGACAACCAAAATTCCTCTTGGTGCATGTAGTAAGACTGTACACAAATTTTGAGAAAACTTACTGGGACTTATTACGCAGCTATCACGCAACTGGAAGTACACCTACTGGGTTCGGACAGGCGGTATTACACTGCATCTGCTGCTGCGAGCCATTTCCACATCCCAGCGTACTCAATTCATCTTCTGTTGCAAAGACTAACGGTGTAGCAGAAATGGTTTGAACACGCCCTGGGCCCTCCATAGCCCGCCTGCATGCAAAGGGGAATGCATGTACTAACTTCGCGCAGAACCTGTAGTGGACGATGCACGGAAAAGTCTGACGTGTGTGTTTTTTTTCCGTTTGTTCGTATTTTCGTAGTCAGAAGCTTCTTGCAGTTTGCGCCCCCATGCCTCATGCGTTAGTGAGAGGGACTTTTTGTAGATGAGTAGCTGGCGTGTACAACAGTTACCAGAGTTTCGCGATTAATGAGTCCACCTGCAATGGCCTCATCAATCACTTCAGTTGCAGTTAAGAACCACAACTAACAAACCTATTAATGGAATCACGATAGAAAAAAGGGAGATGAAGGGGGATCGAACGGGGTTGAAACTGGCATAGAGAAGAACATAGAAACAAGCAATTAAAGGCTGCGAGGGGTGCCAGCGCAGAGGGCTGTCAAGGCCAGGTAGGGAGGATGGGCAGCCCCATGTGTGCGGCGCAGCACTAGTATGTTATACCGTAACAACCTACAGGGGCTATGAAAATTAGAATAAAAGCAGCTATTGTGCAATTGGAAAATTATTGAGCAGAGGTGTAGTAACTTATAATGGGACCTGCTACAGAGTATACCTTGGATGCTATGCAGCAAGGCCTAGGGTTTGGCGCAGGCAGTGACTCAGATGTCACACACAGGGGAAAGTGCTCAGGGGAGTTTTTGCCTCAGAGAGTAAGCTCTCATGGGGAATCGTTTTCTGCTTTTTAGCATAAGTTTCAAAGACTTTTTGAGGAGACAATGGACTACATCTTCCTTACTGAGATAGAGAACGACCGTAGGGCCGGTGCAGCGCTCACTACTCGGCGTCCACACACTGTGGGCTACACTGGGAAGCGGCTCGGCGGGGTCCATGAATCTCATCTGCCGAAGCTATAAAGTAAAAGGCTGTTAGTAAATCGGAGCTACAATTACGGTAAATGCATGATATTAATGGGAAATAATACTCTCGGCGACCGTGTGGTCGGCCCACATTATCGCTGCTCATTCAACTTCACGTAGAACCGCAAGTAATTCTTGTTAATAAATGGAACTCAGGGGGATCAGGAGAAAAATTATTTAGGCGTAGATGTTAGTTAGAAGTTCACGAGCACTTTTATTCCTCAGAGTAACCATGTTGGGAACTACGTAGGCGCCTAGGCAGGTTAGGTTCCCTACAATTGGGCGCCGCTTCCGGGTAATTTTTAGCCCTGACAGTTGTACACCAAAATCTGAACCATAAGCCCTGACCGTTTACCCTAAATACTAAACCTAACCCTTAAGCGTACCTCTGAGCCCTAAAGCTTTTCCATTATACCTAAACCCTAAACCCAAGACCCTAAACCTCTAGTCACATGAATTTGTCATATTTACAGGTTTACTTGTTTTGCAACCTTTGGCACTCTGCCTTCCGCCTCCGTATGACACTCTCGGGCTCCTTAGTAGCGCTTCACTGCAGACCATAGCCTGAAGGTGCCCAACAGCGAAGCGCTGGCCCTGCTAGTCTTCTGTTATGGCATGACTCGCAGCCGCCAATTGCTTGTTTCTGTGTTCGTCTTTCCACGTCCATGAACTCGCTTCCATTTTCCTTCACTTCCTGCTTTTTACTGTGTTTCCACTTGGAGATCAGCTTGTTGTAGTGCCCTTCAATACGATTTCCCCCCTGTCTGCACTTATTTGCTTGCCCGTCGCAGGCTTATCTGCTTGCATTCATTATCTCTGTTCCTACCTATGTTTCTTTTTGTTTTTTAACTCCCCTCTTTTTGTTTCTGGTAGTGGCAATCGAGGTGGGAAAAGAGCTCTTACCAAATATTTCCCTCCTGCTTTGGCAACGGCAAGCGTCGCTATCAAAGCGGGCGGGAAATTTTCCTTCAACACACATATTAAATTCTTGTGTAGCTCCCATTCAGTCCGCTCTTGCTCTCTCCTGCTTCAGAAGACTCTCCGCCCCGATAGGCGAGTTTTCGATGGCATTTGGTCCGGTTGTTACAGCGCACATTTTTTTCGCCATATTTCTCGCGCTAGGATATTTGCCCCCCACAACTCCTAGGCGTCGTAGCCTGGAGACGGCTGATGCTGCTGCTCTACTAGTCATTTCCTTCGTGGAGTGTAATAGTACCTATTACCGCCTCTTAATATCCTTGCTCCGGCTTGAATAGTGTAGTTCAACCTCTACCGTAGTAGCCTTCAGCACCGCATTGCTTCAAGGCTCCGCCTGACTAAAGAGCCTTCTCGTCGCATAAAGGGCAATTCTCCAGATGCAAAGCACCTTTCAAAGCACGCTAAAGCATCCCTCTTACGTGCGGAGGGGCGGGGTTCTCGAGCGCCTTCGTTTGCCAAACGGTGGAGGACTGCCGTTGGCCCTCTATCCAGGCTGAAGTTGATCACTCAACTAACTTCCTTATGCTCCTCCTATGCTGCGTCGGTAGTCATCCACTGTTTCTAGTTCCCCTACTGCATCTCTCCAGCCCAGTGTTTTAAAAAGAAAAGCCATGAAGTAATAAACGTGCTCTGTTGTTTGTTTAAGATGGATCTAGTGCGCCGCGGTGTCACCGCCTAAGTACTCCCTTAACTCGCTGCTCCATTAACGCTGCCCCGGCTCATCTTCATATGCTGCACCTCAACTATCCAGGAAAAGGTTCACAGGTTATCTGTCTTCTCATGAGCATTCTGGTGCACAGCATTACTGGGAGCTGCCATTCTGCACTCATATGCATTAGAACACTTTGGGACCCGCTATATCTGCTGCCCTTTCAATCTCTTTCCCCCATTCTATTTACGGAGGGGCTCCTGCTGGTTGTCTCTAGCGCAGCCTTGTGCACTGGTTCGTTGATGTGTGAACGTGGGGGGGAGGAACTGTTACTCCTATCTGTCAGATTCGACTGGGCGAGAGAACAATGGACACTTTCCAGGGTCTGTGTAGCGAATTTTCTCTGCACGCACAGCAACATTGCCAACATCTTATTTTCCCCGTGCCCGTTGCACTGGCATGCATTTTGTTAGCACATCCGTAGTGTAAGTGCGGGGTCCCGCTTATTGAGAAAGTACTCAAAAAATGTCCTAACTACTGTACATAAAATGTACGTCTTTGTTTTGGTTACATGTAACGCTGTCTTGTGTGCAAGCAAAGGCGTTTCAGCTCAACCCAGGCCGCGTCCTCTCCTCCAGTCCCGGCCACTTGTGCCGCTGAGCCAAAGGGAGCAGGGACCCAGATTGAATATTTTCCTTGCATAAATAACTGTAAATTACCCTGTAAGCTGAATGGATTTCATTTCCTAGTTGCAGTAGGTGAGTATCGTGAGCTATCTGAATATCAGCAACAGCAGCTTGAGGCTGAGGTGACATCAGTTTCTCGCGAGCCCCGAGATGCTCTGCACTGGGGCCTCCTGAGGTACTTCACAGGGATGAGTAATCAGACGATTATGCCGTGTGGGTTTAAGAAAGTACATGCTTTGGTGCAGGAGGTTTTTAAGTACTATGCTGTTCTAAGGCAAGACGTGGCCCGACGAGAGACTAAGGGATTACTCACCAACAACTTTCTTTTGTCAGCATTCCACGACTTCTTTCTAATCCATTGCCACTGCATCGTGTGGGGAAGCTCGAAGCCTTACCAGAACTCTTCATGGAGTGCTGCGTGCGTATCTGTTGGTGTTGCGGGCGCACGCTGAGGACCTTGATATACTATTCGGTACATTCACTGGCAAGGAAAGCTTCCAGCTCCCCGAGGGCTCTAAGATCCCTAGGGCCCAAAGCATTTCTTAGTTGGTATGCAAAGGAACATTTTCCACAGTTCGGCGGGCAAGCCAATGACGTGTTCGTTGCCCAGGTGCATGGGATGTGTGGTGTAGTGTGTGGTGTAGCCACCGGTGTAAGACGGTGGAGGTTCCAGCATTCAGATAAATGATTGTACACTACCTTAGTGCGTGTGAAAATATGAGGAAAAGACCTGCTGGATGAGTTGCCAACCGTAGCGCATCGAACCTGCCCAGGCGCTTGAGTAGTCCCCCGTATAGCTGCTGGAGCCACTCTAGGGGCCGCGAAAATGCTACCTTATGCCTAATATTGGATACGCTTGTCTTTTTATTATTACTAACTATTGAGTTTGGTTGTGGAAAAAACAAGAACAGTCTGCACTTCACCGCGCTGAATGTACAGGGGCGTTGCCCGCCGCTAGCATGAAAAGCCATTCATGCTGCCAGCAAGGATGGCGGCTGTGTTGGTTTTCATCTAGTACGTACATTTATAATGATTATAGTTTCAGTTAATTAACCCCCCTTCATTTTATAGTCCCTGTCCTCAATACGAAATTTGCAGGGGCCACAGCAGAGCCTCTCATTGCAATCCACAATGCGCAAGACCTGCGGTCGACCAGCTCCGAAGTGCTGCCAAACTGACCTTGCCAGGCTTCTTCTATAGTTTGACGCTGAGGCCGTATTTGCTTGTTGCTAAGTTTTGATCTGGGTTTTCTTTAGTTACTTTCCGTTTTATGCTCAATTCCCTTCTCTTATTGTCTTTCCATTGCGATACAGATTCATTGAAGTGCTCTGTGCTGCGCTGAGTCCCCTCAGGCTGCATATCCATCTCCTTAGTGTAATAGTCGCACATTAGTACCCGAGCCGAAATGCTCCTCCTTAATACTTAAAATATATTAAGTTTTCGAATTGTACACCAAAAAGGCCATGCAGTTGGGCCAGAAGGCCGTATAAGGAATCAGACTGACTCGGCCGCCCACGGCGCCCTTGGGCGGGGCGCCCCTGCGCCCTTGCACGGGGCCCGCGGGTGGCCGCGTTGCTGTTGTGAGCAGCAGCCTGGTCCTCGGACCAAGGCGCTAGTGTAGTGAACAGCTGGTCTACACTGTTACTACGTATGAACCGTATGCTATGCTAACTAGGGGCACACTCAGCATCTACTGTCAACGTAACCCAGGTGTACGCTAAACAATCATTAATATTATAAAAAGCATAATATAAATGAGTTCATATTATTGTTAGGAAAGAAAACCCCAAAACAGTAGAACTGACTGTTGACCCTCGCTGAGGGTCAGTGCCTGAGTCACGGCACCTACCTCGCATCCAGCCCCATACCCGGTGCTGGCTAGCGAGCACGCTGTCTCCTTTTATACGTTCCTTATGTCTAAAAGTGCCTTAAA